>JAJAGP010003365.1:0-76079 GCA_025084515.1 Ancistrus triradiatus | reverse complement strand
ACTTCACATAACAAGCTGTCCAATTCGCTTACTGATTATGAGCATGGCTTTATTACTATATTATAATGGGCTGTAACAGTTAGCACGTTTGTATGAATTATTCATATCTCATATCCACAATGCTGAAAAGTGATATTATTGCTTGATATTATAGTCTTGGAATTTACATTTCACAAGCAGTGCACCATAATAGAGTATGTCTCTTGCTTTTTGGGGGTGGCATAAGGTCTAACAACGTCTCAGCAGAGAAAGCAACAGCAAGGGAAAAAGAAGTGGCAGCAAGGGGGAAATGAGACATCAGTCTCAAGTAACCACAATTTTGCGCAAGATTTCCCCTGCAAGTGAGCCGGCGAAAGTGGCAAAGAGAAGTGATCTATGACCTTCAATTTCTTTTGGCACAAAAACTGTGAAATAAGCTTTAAATAATCCCTCATGCATCAGAAATGCCTTTTGATTGACCACATTTATTAAAATAGCTTCAAAAAGAGAACGCTAAAACACTCGTGTTCTTCACAACCTACAAGTACTTCACAAAGTATTATGGACATTCCTACCAATGTCCACATATGTAAATCAGCACTTACAATAATTCACTACATTTTCTCTTCAGCTAAAGCCAAATCAGAATTTGCATATTAAGTACTGGATATGAGGCTTTGTTGCTAATAAGAGAATATTAGTGGTTGTTCCTGGTTAATGAGATTCAACTGGCATTTCTTAAAAACTTACCACCCTTACAAGCTTCAACTTTCTGACACTACAGTCAACCCGAGAAGTTCCTTCACCCTTGGTAACATATTTATCAGTCCCAGTTACACAATGCCTTACACAAGGAGTCATTGGTGGTGGCGTTCTTATAAGTAGTTAATGGTGGGTAGAGCAGTGGCACAGTGGTTAGCGAGGTCACCTCACAGCTCTATTACCACTGGTTCGATCCGGGCCATGGAGTTTGCATGTCCTTTCCACATGGGTTTACTCTGGATGCTCTGGTTTCCTCCCACAGTCCAAAGGAATGCATTAGGTTAATTGTTTACAGTAATTGACTTTTAAAAAACAATGAATACTTTTTTTGGGTCAAGTCAAATTTCTTGACTGAACTTTCCCTTTAAGAAAGCATTAACCTACAAAGACAGAACTGAGACAGAACTGAGTTTCTGGTGTCCTACTTTACTAGATGAATGGTACTTCCCTGCTCACATCCGATCATCTTGTACTTTTGTAGCCAAGCTAATGTCTCTCTCAAAAGAAACAAGGCCCAAGTCAAAGGGTGTGCACCAACTTCCTTTTTCTTGCTTGGGGCTGTACACCCACAACCTGTTTCCTTTCAGATAAGCACACAAACACACATGCATTGACAGGGTGATGGCTGATTTATTAAGAAATCACCTGTCTTTCTGAAACAACATCAGCAGCAGTCATAAGAAGCTGATAAGCTACTGGGTGATGATTAGAATTTGGATCAGCGATGGACCATTTGAAGACAGACATCCATCCTGATTGTTTTTCAGTCTAATCATGTTTTAAATCGCAGTTTCTAGTTTAAACTTTCACCACACAAATAATAAATGATACTAAATATAGAAATATTGACGCAACAATCCTGTTTATCCAGCCCAGGCCAGGGTTATCAGTATTTCCTTTTAGGGAGTATTTTGCCATCCAGAGTTTTTTAACAATAATTTAAGACTTAAAGGTGCACTTTTTAAAAATTGGTTCCCTTGCATGTTCATGCACTCAAACCTCCAAATCTACTGTGGCTGGTGGTGTCCAATTATATATGGTAAACAGAACATAAACACAAGATGACCAACCCAGAATTGTGTGTTTTAGGGTTTTTATCTCTTGGATACTAAAGTCTTACTTCAATAACATTTTAGCTATTATGTTTAGCTGTTTATGTTCTTCAGATACTTCCATGTTAATTGTAAGAATTCTCAAAAAGTGGACAATAAGGTTAATAATGGCATAGCGTAACCTAGTGGTAGCTGGTGGATTTTAAATACCACTAACTGGGGAACGATAGGAGTAGACTTCTTATATCCATCAATGGAGCTGCACTTGGTTGCGTTGTGTAATTCAAAGATGTTTTACATGTTATTTTGTCTTTGTAAATGATAAATATTGCAAATAAATGGTAAAACGTTACTGATAGGCAACTACTTACGAGCATGAAAGGTCGACCATTCATCAGAGAGAAGCTTCCTGGTCAAGGAAGGTGCACTGTCCAAAAATGGACAAAAACCCGCAGTGTCTTTTAACTCATTAAATTTGAGTTTAATGAACGAACATCACAGTATTGCAGTGAGATAGGTGATGACTTAATTCACTAAAATATTTAATTCGCCCAGGATTAATGAACAACAGAGGTACTTGGGTAAACATTTCGTGGCCACCAGATAGACAGTAATTACACACAAAATAATGTGTAATGGAGCGCCATCTGGTGGATTCGGAGATAAAAAGAAATCCGTTTTGATAGAGCACTAAATAAGTGTAGTTTACCTCTGGTAACAAAAATATCATAATATTCATTCATTCAGTTATTCAGTTTTCATACCTTAATCCAATTCATGGTTACGGGGACCTGGTAAGAACCAACAGAGCTCCAGTCCATCACAGGGCACACACACACTCAATCTCTCCTGAACTGGGACACTTTAGAGACCCATTTGACCAATATGTCTGTGGAATGTGGGAGGAAACCAGAGTATGAGTGGGTAGGAAACCAATGACTACAACATGAAAACTCCACACAAACGGAGTCTGGGCTGAAAATCGACCCGGGGATTTCTGGAGGTGTTAGGTGCCAACACTAACCCACTGTGCCACCATGCCACATCAATGTATCTGTCAGAATGCCACTCTTTCACCTACAAACGTTGAAGATTTCACAGAAATGATGTCAAGTCCTCTTTGTTTTTGTTCTCTTTGGTTCCTAATTGTCTGCTTCTTGTAAGTGACTTGGACCTCTGATTAAGTGCATCTGTATGTGGTTTAAAATGAGTCTGTACTGTTTGTGCCACTGTCACAGCATATTATGGTTTTCATGTCCCTGTTATATTGTTCTTTGTATCAAGCATATTCCAGTTTTTGCCCATGTCTTAAATTGGAATTTTGCAATCATGGATTAACCATGTTTGTTCATTTCTTGTGTTATGACGAACTTTGTTTGATTTCTTGAGTTCCTATTTTGTCCACCATATTTACAGCACTGTGCAAAAGTCTCAGGCCACCGTTTGATTAGATACAGTGGTGCTTGAAAGTTTGTGAACCCTTTAGAATTTTCTATATTTCTGAATAAATATGACCTAAAACATAATAAAATTTTCAGACAAGTCCTAAAAGTAAAGTCCTAAAAATGATTTAATAGTACATATATGTGAGTGGTAAAAGTATGTGAACCTTTGCTTTCAGTATCTGGTGTGACCCCCCCTGTGCAGCAATAACTGTAGCCAAACGTTTCCTGTAACTGTTGATCAGTCCTGCACACCGGTTTTTAGGAATTTTAGTCCTTTTCTCCGTACAGAACAGCTTCAATTCTGGGATGTTGGTGGGTTTCCTCACATTAGCTGCTCACTTCAGCTCCTTCCACAACATTTCGATTGGATTAAGGTCAGGACTTTGACTTGGCCATTCCAAAACATTAACTTCATTCTTCTTTAACCATTCTCTGGTAGAACGACTTGTGTGCTTAGGGTCATTGTCTTGCTGCATGACCCACCTTCTCTTGAGATTCAGTTCATGGACAGATGTCCTGACATTTTCCTTTAGAATTCTAGAATTCCACTACCACCACCATGTTTCACAGATGGGATAAGGTTCTTATGCTGGAATTCAGTGTTTTCCTTTCTACAAACATAACGCTTTTCTTTTAAACCAAAAAGTTCTGTTTTGCTCTCATCCATCTACAAAACATTCTTCCAATTGCCTTCTGGCTTGTCCACGTGATTTTTAGCAAACTGCAGACGAGCAGCAGTGTTCTTTTTGAAGAGCAGTGGCTTTCTCCTTGCAACCGTGCCATGCACACCATTGTTGTTCAGTGTTCTTCTGATGGTGGACTCATGAACATTAACATTAGCCAACGTGAAAGAGGCTTTCGGTTGATTAGAAGTTACCCTGGGGTCCTTTGTGACCTCGCCAACTATTACATGCCTTGCTCTTGGATCTTTGTTGGTCGACCACTCCTGGGGAGGGTAACAACGGTGCTGAATTTCCTCCATTTGTACACAATCTGTCTGACTGTGGATTGGTGGAGTTCAAACTGATGAGCATCAACAACTCTTTTTCTGAGGTCCTCAGAAATCTCCTTTGTTCGTGCCATGATACACTTCCACAAACATGTGTTATGAAGAGCAGACTTTGATAGATCCCTGTTCTTAAATAAAACAGGGTGCTCACTCACACCTGATTGTCATCCCATTGATTGAAACACCTGACTGTAATTTCACCTTCAAATTAACTGCTAATCCTAGAGGTTCACATACTTTTTCCACTCACTAATATGTAATATTGGATCATTTTCCTCAATAAGGAATGACTAAGTATAATATTTTTGTCTTATTTGTTTAACTGGGTTCTCTTTAACTACTTTTAGGATTTGTGTGAAATCTGATGATGTTTTAGGTCATAGTACCATAGGCTCCAAGTACCACTGAAACACATCTTCAACTAATTCAGCAGGTGTGTTTGATTTACCACTTTGGCCACATTGCTCCTGGCATCTGCTACCTTCATCCATAATAGAACAGTCCATATGGTATGTTGTAAACACAAACCACAAATGACGTTTATTAAAACAAAATTATGAAAAATCTGAAACGTAATTTACACACAAATTTTAGATATTTAAAGACATTTTCCGAGGTCATCTGTTGTACCACCTCATGGTCCTTCATGTACCACCAGTGGTACACGTACCACAGTTGGAGAACCTTTGGTATATGTAATCTAATGGTGGCGTAAGACTTTTGCACAGTGGTACTGCATAGTGGATGTCTAGTAAATTTCTAACAACTTGTATATACATCACGAAAATAAACTTGCCTGTCTATGACTTGATTATCTTTAACCTCAGCCTTGTAGCTTTTCTTGTTCCTTCCTTTCTCTGCCATTCTTCTTCAAGGAACTGAAGTTGCAAAGATTGGGTGTCGTTGGTCAAATTACATGATTTTCTAAATCCCTGAATGAAAAGTTATCACAATATCAGTAGGGAACACATTGAAAAATGACTTTTAATGACCAGTAAGTCAATTAAGTCCTGAGACTGCAACACTTGGTAAACCCTAATAGATCATCTGGAAAGGTGCCCAAACCTTTGCACACTCCAAAGGTTGAGTTAAGTACATTTCATTTAGAAATTCACCAAGACAAATATGAAACTAATAATTTCAGCAGGGGTGCCCAAATATTTGCATAATGCTATACGGGTATGCAAAGGGGATTGTAAAGTTTAAACGTGCTTTAATCAGGTGAGTAAATGTTAGGGCACAACGGCATCACAGTTATTTGAACATGAGGTGGAATGAGGCCTATCGACAACCTGATCCTATTCCATTTACTAACCTCACATAGTCCAGTTCACCAGCGAGTGTGTAACAGCTTGACCAATTTCTTGGTTAAATGGACCAAGTAAATGGCTGTAAATGACATATGGCCTCATAACAGGATTCAGTTCCGAAATGCCTCACCCTTATACACATGCAAACACACAGACTCATGTATCTTGTTATAGCTAGGAATGTTCTTTATTACACAAGTCCCGTACACATACAAACATAGCAAGGCACTGGCGTAGCAGACTCACTTGCCCATACACTCACTCTCTCACCCACACACACATACACTCGCACCTCCGTCTGTTTCACACATCCTCAGGATTAAGGTTAAGATCAATCAGTCTGGCAGTGGGGAGAACTAGAGCCTGTCCACCTGGATCAGCAGGAAGAGAATGGCTAGCTAAATCTGATTTGAATACTATTAATAAGCAAATGAATTATTCAGGTGATCAAAGCAACAATATCACACAACCGTTAATCTGAGACTGCATGTTATGAAATTGAAAACGAATACGATAAGAGTGTTTTAGTGGCATAACCGTCTTCGTTTAAAAATAGCCAAAATCAGGCTCATTAAGGGAACATCTACAAACTGTTGCCACTGGCTGAGCGTGAATGCCACCATTGCATTCTGTTGCATTAGCAATGGTAACATTGTCCACGATTGGACCCCAAAATTTCAAACTGGGATTCATTATACTCTTTTCCACTGTTCTTCATTCTTTGTGAGCTTTAGCATATCTTAGCCTTTTCAATCTGTTGCCCTTTCAAAATAATGGTTTCTTAGGTGCTACCCTTCCAAAAAGACCATCCCTGATCAAGCTTCTTCAGACTGTAGAAGGCTCAACTTGGCATTCCAATGAAGCTACCTAAATACTTGCCACTGTAGCCTATAGAAACTTTTTTTCTGTTTTTTTAATACTGCATACACATTTCCTGTATTTTATGGTTAAATGGTGGCCTAAGAATTTTGCTCAGTACTGTACATGGACGCAAAGGAAGTTATGGGCTAGTGAGCTAGTGCAATTCCCAAGAAGTGATCAAGAAGGCTCCAATCCACAGTCGACAATACTTTACAGAGTAAGACACCCTGGCATCCACCGAGGTGGCTGATATAATACATTTAGGAAAATGAAAACTACAGGAACTAAAAGATTAAAGTCAACTCAGGTATATACTTTGCTAGTCCACCATTGAGGAGATCAGAGTCCTGAGGAAGACAATGCTGGATGAGAGATCTTCTGTCTGCCACTGCAACAGCAGCTTCTACCAACCAATCAAAGATGGCAGATGGATACAGCATATAGCATGATCCTCCATGCAGGCACATTCCACAGAGATCCAATGTCTGCCATTTAAAGAAGCAGCAGGTAGACAAGTTCTATGAAGGCACAGCCCTGTCTTATGACCCTCGTCTTTCGGTGTAGGGGTCGTGCACATTGTGGGGAACATCAAGAAGCTGAGGAATCAGGCAAGACCATATTGGGGAAGTGAAATCACACCCCTATAATGTACATGATTCTAGTTGCAATCACCGGTACCGACTTTGAGAAGAAAGAAGAGGCATATGCTGAAAATTCAAATGTAGCCAAATCCAATTGGGTTGTAAATTTCAGTCAATGTGTACAATGGACTTTCACACGTGTGATCCAGAATCCACTAATAACCAAGATTTCAAGTGTAAAAAGTTTGCCTTAGAAACTTTGCCCGTTTCCTTTACTTTATACTTTCAATTTCTGAACAGAATTTCAGGATTTTGTTTAGGTGACTCCACTGAATTAGCAAATTGTAAAAGGTGGAAGAGGCATCCTCTCTACTGGTGTATGTATGTTATGTATAGTACTGTGCAAAAGTCTGAGGCCACCATTAGATTTGTTGTCTTAGCAAAGGTATGATGACCTATTATAATGACATTTGACCCAAAAATTTCAACATTGGATTCACTCTATGATACTCTTTCCTAGTGATCTTTAACATGCTCCCCTTCCCAAAAATATGGTTTATTGGCTGCTACACTTAATACTGCATACAAATGTAATTTTGTGCTTTAAATCCTGTACTATCTGGTTGTATACTAACAAAGATACAGAGAAATAACTGTATATGATAGCTAAAACAATGGTATATCTATCGAATTTCAAATGGTTGCTTAAGACTTTTGCACAGTACTGCAGTGTGACATGTTTGTCAATATGTTTTGGACAAGCCCACTTGTTTTGTCTGCTAATGCAGCATTTGAATACATTACACGGAAAAACAGATTTCTGAATACAACAGATTGCTGAGTTCCTCTCAAGGCTTTTCCTTACTTGTTTCAGGTTTTTTTCATTGCTACTGCTGCTGCTGCTTGCTCATTTGTGGTCAAGACACTGACTTTGTAAAGCTGCTTTGAGACTACGTCGTTTGTAAAAAAGGCGCTTCTACAAATAACTGGAATAGATTAGGATTTTGCTCTTTCTCTGATATCACAGGGTGGAACAGGCTCCAGTCACTAACGCAGTGCCTCATTTTGCTCTTTTCAAAAACAGTTGTTACAGTTCATGACATGTTACAGTTCCTGAAAGTGATAAGTCATTGCTCTAACAAATATGGAAGCACAAGAGGTCTATAATGTCCACTCTCTTCAAGTATGCAAATCAGTCCATTGTGGTTCCCCCTTCAATCTTAAAATCCAGTGCAGTGATCAGGGTGATGGCAGAGAGTACGCCAACACTGCTAAATCACAGCTAAAAGTGCATACTGCACACCACCCCCCGTAAAGGCAGTGAATGAGAATCACCAAAGGCAGTGAGGGGGGAAGAACCTCCAGGTAGAGTCAAATCGAATTGATTCCCATTACTCGTGTAATGCTTTGATGCTACATAGTACTGGTTAAAACGACAATCTCGCTCTAAATCAGAAGATCAATCATTATTAACGTCCTAATAAAAGAGGTGCCACAAAGAAAGGCTGACTTCTGCTTCTTACTTCCAAAATGTAAACGTGTACACCTGTTTCGTAAAAAAAGGAAAAAAAAAAAAGTTCACAGTTTATTCAAACTCTAAACGTGGCTTCCTGCTGGTCAAAGCACCAGTGTAATGATATTGGCTGTTGAGGTTTCAGTGGCGGCGGCGTGATCATCTGGGAACGTGCAGTATACGTAGCGTGTGTCCTGAGAGCGCGTCCCAGTTCTTCCATAGGAAGGTGAAGAGCAGGAGGAAGAGGAGCGTGGAGAAAGAGCGGCTACGCGTCTTCATGAGCGGAGCCACGCAGTTGGACACAGTAGAGACGAAGACTAGCAGGACGGCCATGAGGGTGAGCAGCACGTTGATCATCTTCCCGATCAGGGTGCGCACTGTAGCGTTCTCCAGGCCCTCGAGCTGCACCACCTGCTGCTGCTGCTGCTGCAGCTCCATCTTGGCGATGCGTGTCTGACAGGCCTCCAGCGCCTCCTATGGGAAGGAAGAAGTACACATGTTTATACTGAAGATTATCTGTCTGACCGCAAGGCCACCTTAGTCCAATCAGTTAGGTCAGGGGTGTATTCATAAAGATTCTAAGAATCGCAGCGTGTTCCGGTGAACCTAGTGTGAGCAGGAGCCAGGGCGCGAATGGGGAGGGGCGACGTGGTTCAAGGCAACCATGCTCAGTGTGAGTACACCCTTAATTATGGAAATACTGTATCTCCTATTATGAGCCTTAGAAAAAAAGGCATAGGCTGTTTCTGTGGATTTTACACTAATCACACACTCCTTTATGTACTTTATTATTTGACAGTGTATTGACAATGCTGATCATTTTTGTAGCCTATTGGACAGTATGAACTGGAGAAATGTATGACTGCAACGTCTAATCTAGTTAAGTGGTGGAGCTGGTTCAGCTGGTAGCTTTCATTTTGGGGGTTAAACAATTGTTGCATTGTGTAGGAGATCCACAAACATTATTAATTCATAATCTAATCGGTGGCGTTAGATTATGTCACTGTTATTCTGTGTTTGGAGAATATTCTTTCCGGATTTTTCTCCTCTGCTTAAGAGAACTCCTAAGCCTGCTAAAAGTCCAGCTCGCTACTCCTAACAGTTTCTCACCTTAGGAGCTATTTTAGGGGTTAAGATGCTATATGAATCACTTATATTTTTACTAGGACCTACTCCTAACTTTGAGAGAGAAACACCCATGAAAGATTTTTGTTAGAATTTCATCACTTCCATCTACTCTAAGCACTAAGAATCTTTATGAATACAGCCCCAGATTTCTTGTAACCTTTATGTCAATCCAAATTTAGGGCAGTCAAATGACTATAAAAAAACGATTGTTAGCATAAGGGTGTGCTATGTTGACAAAAAGTGACAATACTTTCTGGGAATTTGTCGAAAACGATAATTAGATCAGTGTTTCCCAAAATTTTTGAGCCACGGCACATAAGTGTGCCATGAGAAATCATCGGGTGTGGCGTGGAAGATTATCCAATTACACCGGCTTGGTGCTCTAAGCAAGCGGCGTATAGTTACAGGCAGAACAATTACATTCTCTTCCACTAGAGGGCAGTAAGATATCAGCTTTGTGTTCAACTGAACAGGCCCACGTTTCACACTGAGTAAAATGAAACTAGATTTTCGTTATATAACAATAAATATTCTTTTTTGTGACATTTTTCTTTGGTGGTGTGCCTTGTGATTTTTCTAATGTAAAATAGCTGTATAAAGCTGATATCTTACTGCCCTCTAGTGAAAGAGAATGCAATTGTTCTGCCTGTATCTAAACGCCGCTCGCTTAGAGTACCAATCAGGTGTAATTGGATAATCTTCCACGCCACACCCGATGATTTCTCATGGCACACTTACTGTATGTGCCGCAGTACAGTGGTTGGGAGACACTGAATTCGAGGATATTTTGAATCCTTCTAAATTGTGTATGTAAAAGTCTGACATTGTGCTGGCTTGCTCTTGTTGATAAGATATTAATTGTTGCTTACAAATGACAACAATGGAAATAACATTGAAGGAAATTTAAATGAAAACAGGTGGGAACGCTGTACTGAACTCAAGGTAGAGAATTGAGCACTTAACCCTGAGGTTACGGATGAAAAATAAGACGTGTAGCCGTCTGGGCGGCAATCAGCACAGCATCCTGTGACTCAGATTGAATCAACGATTGGAAGGAGAAGTCAGGGCGTAGCTGGGTGCGTCAGCGTGCAGCCAAATTAACCAGCCTACAGAGAGATGAGCCAGCTATATAGTCAATAACAGTACGCTACAGGATCCTAAATAGCTTTACTATATAATATGCTACATAGACAAAAGTTTGTGGACACGCCTTCTAATTATTGTGCTATGCTATTTCAGCAAAACTCACCCGTAACACATTCATAATATAAAGTATACATGTCTGGATTCTCCATAGACAAACAGTGGCAGTAGAACGGGTTGTACTGACACCCCAGTGACTCTCAGTATGACACATTTATAGGTTCCTGCTGCCATCAAGTCAATTCATCAAATTTCTGCTCTGTTTTCCTTAAAGTCCATAGAGAATTGGTTTGCCAACTTGGACTGAGAACTTGGCTGGCTTGCACAGAACCTTGACCTCAACTCCAACTCCATCAGACACATAGCATAGTTTAACAGATTGTTAATAGATTTTTAATATAATAATACGATTAATAATCATAAGATTTGTACTAATACTAAGACATAATAATAAGATTTTAACAGAACGCATCATGGATGTTAAGTAACGCATACCTGTACGTTATCAGTAGCACTCCACTATGTGCTCATAAACCACTGACGGTATAAATTACACAAAGACAATCTAATTGTATCATAAACTTTTGATGATCGTCATAAAGGCCAGTGTAACTACTATGAAAACAGCTTTTGTATTCAACTAAAAATATGTTTTTATTTGAAGTCTTTGAAGGCATTCGTCTTTTACACTACTACAGACAGAACGCACATTAGCAGTAGCACTCTGCTGGTAAACCGCTCACATTATAAATCATATGGAGGCTAGACAATTTGGTCATAAACCTGTGAGGACAATCATAAACGTAATGATTCAGATTAGTTTTTATGCATGTTACTAAAAGCCATGTCTTTTTGTTGCTGATGTTTTTATGGCTATCCATAAATAAGCTAAACTGCATGTGGCAGAAAACAATGATGGCACAGAAAACATGTAGTCAGTGATTTGGCACTACGTCATACCTCTGACCATCCTTTGTATTATGTGAGTTTTCACAAGAGAAGTAAATAAGAAGAAAACCACAATACAGCTTGCTACTGTTCCTGCGCTTGCTACGTCTTGCCACTAGAGGGCAGAGCCCGCTCCTAATGAGGATCGCTGAAGCCGATGCAATGTTGTCCAGGTTCTTCTCGTCGTGGCGTGCAGTACTAATTAGGACATGAATGTGGAACAAACATACACAAAACCACACACAGTACCTGTATGTCCCGAGATCTCTCATAGGACTGATAAGCCATCTTCTCTTCCATGCTGGCCAGCTCCTGTTTCAGGTTTAGAATCTCGTTCTGATGGAGCTCCGTCAGGTCGTTCAACTGCTCCTCCAGCCTCTCACACCTACACACATACACGCACACACAATTTGTCAGAGTTACACAAACAATACATAGCAACACAAGACCACATTGATTATTTGTTGTGCAGATAACCGCGCTGTGTGGTGTGCTATCTATATTTGAAGTGGATGCGATTGATCATTTTTAATAGATTTAAGTTTAAAAATGAAAATCTCCCATAGAAATGCATCGATGGAATGATCAGATTCAAATTTCAACCGCCAAATTTTCACTGACTCCCCACCCGTGTCTCCATATTCATAATACCTACATATGCACATACATAAATGGTACTGAAACAAAAAGCCACATGTGGGCAAAAGTATTGGGACACAAATCCACACGTGCACAAAAGTATTGGGACATAAACACACATGTGGCCAAAAGTATTGGAACACAAACCCACATGTGGGCAAAAGTACTGGGACACAAACCCACTGGTGCACAAAAGTATTGGGACACAAACTCACATGAGGCCAAAAGTATTGCAACACAAACCCACATGTGGTCAAAAGTACTGGAACAAAACCCACGTGGCAAAAGCACAGGGACATAAACCCACTCGTGCACAAAAGTATTGGGACACAAACTCACATGAAGCCAAAAGTATTGGAACAGAAACCCACATGTGGCCAAAAGCCTAGGGACACAAACCCACTCGTGCACAAAAGTATTGGGACACAAACTCACATGAGGCCAAAAGTATTGGAACACAAACCCACTCGTGCAGAAAAGTATTGGGACACAAACTCACATGAGGCCAGGAGCATTGGGAAACAAACCCACATGTGCTTAAAAGTACTTGGACTAGGGATGTGCAATATGGCGATATTTTAACGTATCGTGATCAATTTTGTTATCATGATAGATGGATAGAGGATCTGATAGAAATAGACCCGATATAGGATATCACCAGTGCTCAAAGAACAATGAAAAACTACATGTTTCATTGTAAAGAGTGTAATTAGTCCTGTTTAATTGGATGTAATGCAGCACATTTCAAATATAAATCACTTTACTAAATATGAGATGATATTTGAATAGTAGTTTTTATGAATCTGTCACTTATGGTGCATTTTGTCTGCGATCACATGTGATAAATATCGTGTATCATGATATATTTTTACCACATCACCCACCCCCATTTGGGACACAAACCCAGAGGAGGCCAAAAACATTGGGATACAAACCCACATGTGGCAAAAAGTATTGGGACACATATCCACAATGCCACATTTCAAGCGCTACATTTACAGCATTTAGCAGACGCCCTTATCCAGAGCGACTTACAATTGGTACAATCTTACAATCCAAGCAATTGTGGGTTAAGGGCCTTGCTCAAGGACCCAACAGTGGCAGCTTGGCAGAGGTGGGATTTGAACCCACCCTTTGAACCATACTTCAGTACCTTAACCGCTAGGCTACCACAGTCCACCACTGCTGTTGTAGTTCCTTCAGAAAATGCACATCTCAGCACTAACAGCAGGTCTGATAAACTCGGTGGTAGCTGCTATCACTAAATAGCTATCATGTTGTTCTTTCTGTTTTTAGCCAAAGTAAAAACAATGGCTTCAGCACAGCTGTACATTTTAGGGAGAAAAATCTCCCCATCACTCACTCACTTCCTCGCCACTTTTTCTCACTCCCTTCCTCTCTGCATCACCCAAATTAGCTAAAATTCTCTTCCATGTTTTTGAGTTTATGACAACCAGGATTGTCAGTAAACATGTTTAGGTTGAATATACCTGAAAATTAAGCAAAGGTCCTTGTTAGAGGTGTTGTCAATGTATGGACAGTGGTGGCTCAGCAGTGAAAGTACTGGACGTTTGACCAGAAAGTTCATTCCAGCACTGTCAAGCTGCCACTGTTGTACCCTTGAGCAATGCCTCAAAGTGGCCTCAAGAGACACCGCTGAAACATGAGGGATTGACGAGTGACTGAATCGACTGATACATTTCTTTGATGGAAGCCAAAAATACATTGATAGACAGTGTTACGAACATCATGAAAGATCAGCCAGATGAAACAGTCTCAACGAACCAGTCTAAATAGTTACAGGTGAGAGAGAATATACAGGTAGAGGGAGTACTATTTACAATAGGACAGACACATATACCTACTGTCACTACTTTCAGTCAAACATCTCAAATATGCAGAGTTCTTTTATTTCAACTCACAAGTTACCCGAGCAGTGTTCATTTTTCCCAATTCTTCCTTCTACTGAAACCTTCCCAGAACTACCTTACACAGGTAACAGTGCCCTCTAGGGGATCAGCTCCGCATTTCCAATAAGTACACATTCAGTATGAATGCCAGCTTGTTACAAATACATATTTTTTCCTATTAAAATGTATTATAATTGTTAAGACCTCAGTAATTAAAACTGGGGCGCTGACCAGATGGTTGCTAATTGGTGTTTACTTGTATATGAATTAACAGTCATTATATATGTGGCCCAAAATTCTGATACCCCTAGTGACATGTTGTATCTTTCTCTAATTTAATCCAGTGTTTTTCAATACTGTACTGCTCTTTGTACGCTTGCGTCTTTACCTGAAGCGCTCCTCTTGCAGGGACTCCATGGCCATTGAGTACTCCCTCTGGTAAAGGCTCTTCAGCAACTCCAGAGATTCCTCCAGACGTGGTTGGGCCTCCCTGAGCTCCTGCACCCCCTGCAGCAGCATCTCCACGCTTGTTGCGTTGCTTCCCCTATCCAGTGTGTTCCCCCTGGAGCTGGAAGGCCCTCCAGGCATCCCCGAGACGCTATTGGAGCCAGACGTGGCGCTGGAGCAGTCTTCCTCACTGCCGAATTGCGGACTGCCCTGCAGGTGGCCGCTGGAATTGGGTCCGTTGGCCTCTTCGCCGTCTTTCAGCGTGCTGAGGTTGTCGGTGCTGCCGAAGCGGCTTCGCAGGAGCAAGGCGATCTCGCGTGGTTTGGAGGCCACGGCGCCGGCAGCGGTGTGCGTGGCTTGTGAGAAGCTTGATAGGCCGCCTCGCACGCTGTCTACTACGCCCTCGCTGAGGCCCGTGATGACCCGGGCACCCACATCACGCAAGCCCTGCTGAACGTCACGCAGAACGCCCTTGTGCTGCCGTCCAGCATCGCCGCCATGCTCTGCTTCACGCAGGCGCCGCCGATAGTGCTCTAACTTACGCTGCAGCTGTACAATGCTCGCCGCCGACTTCTGGTTCTTCTTCTCAAAGACCTGATTGCACGGAAAAAAACATAACGAGGAAATCAGAATTAGATTTGCTGGCCATGCTGAACCCTACCATATGGTCACTGCTGTTCACACAAGTCCTGTACTTTCCTCAAAATCGGACCAATATGCCTTCAATGGAAATGCATCATCTATTCTTGCAGCCTTCACAAATTTTACATTAAAACTCACAATTACAGCATTAAACAGACACTCTTATCTACTGCAACAGACAAACCAGATACAATCCTACAAAATACAATCCTGGGCCTTGTTCAATAATCCAAGAGTGGAAGCTTGGCAGTGCTGGAATGTGAACCCTGAACCTTCTGTCCAATAGTCAGACATAATTTAAATTTTCCTTATGTTTTGCATACTGTGGCCAGGACACAGTGGTCTAAAATGTGAAATAAAACCAACTATACATTACAGATGGAGTCCTTGCCTCAATGGGTCACAGCCTTGGCGGTACAATTGGGACCTACACAATATTGGTAAATATTATACGCTGGCTGGTGTATGTATGTATGTACCTCCATGAATTCTGACGAGAATTTCCTGTAGACCTTGATTTTAGGTCAGACGGCCTAGATGGCGGGTAATTCGTCGAAATGACCTTCCTGCTTCATCAACTGGGCAAAATGTTTTCGAGTGCATCGTACAGGTATATCTAGCAGTCAACAAGCTCTCACCAAGGGGTACTCTACCCAAAAGTATCTTTTTGTAGACAGTAGGGAAAGCACTTTTGCACCTTCTTGTGGCAAGACCCAGTGTCTAATCAGACCACAACTGTAATCAATTACATATCTGTCTGCGACATAACTGCATGCCGAGTTTTGCAGCAATCCGGCGTTTTTATGTGGGTGCTTTGTCTTTTTGTCAGTCAGTGTATATATACTAGCACCACTTACAATGGATGTCCCAATGGCGCATTTCTTAATTAAGCTAGTTATGAGTTCTTTTTCCTGTTCGCCCTCTTTACCAAGTGAAAAAAAACAAACAAAAAAACAAATCGATGCCTAAATAACAACTGTGTGTGCTGCAAGCAGATCTTGCAACACTGGTTATTTTTAATGATGTTTTCGATCTGTATATGACCTTAGGGCTGCTGGTAAGTTTCAGCTTGTTTGCCAACTCTTTGCACGGGTGCTTGTTTTGTGTTATGTCTCTGTGGAAGTCGTTCAAATTACACTTGCCCTAAGCAAAACTGGCCAAAAATTTGAATTCAAAGGAGGATATTTCAGATGCTAAGCTGTTAACAATGGATTGTGGCACCTTTGGAATTTGGCCTAAAGCAAGCCTTGTATAAAAAGATATTGTTGTTTGTGGTTCAAATAATCACAATCAGTGGAAACCACCAGGAGCTGCCAGAATAATCACTATCAATTCAAACTATGTTGATCAGCTACAATCACTCACAAATAATTATTTTGGACAAGCTTAAATTGATATACTGCAAATAGCTACAATCAGATCAGCTATTTTTTTTCAAGCGGAATCAGTTAAAAATACTTTCAATCAATATATCTGATGAAATAATCATTAGCAATTCAAATAACTAGAAATGCATCGTCTTAAAGAATCACAATCACCACTCAAATAACTGTTTTCAGTTTGAATTGACTGATTGAATTGAATTGAATTGATATATATATATATACGTATATGGTGAGACAGATTAAGAGATAGCTCAAGCCGCGCAGCACCAGCACCATAGTCTCACCTGTTTCAGTCGGCTGCTCTGCTGCTTGTCATTGGTGTTGCTGGCGAGCTTGAGGTACTCTGCCACATTCTCATCGCTTGCCGTCTGCTCGACACGCAGCTGTTCCGTCAGCTTCAGGATCTTCTGCTGGAGCTGTGCTATAGCCTGCCTTGAACGCTGGGGATCCAGGGTGGCATCGTCGTCACTGCCGGGGAACCGTCCACGCTGCACAGTCCCGTCTGAGCCAGACTGCCCTCCAGCCGCTCAATCTGAACCAGACAAAGTATGAAAGGTTAGAAAATTTAACTTAAGACGACCAAGAAGAAGAGGAAGCCGGAGGGATGACCTCATTTCTAAAAAACCTTCTCAGTATTGCTGACACAATGAAGCAATCATCTGCTTCTGCAGGCACTAGGTCACTGACTCTGTAGAGAGGGAGTCACTGAGCAGCACACACAACATGACCAAGAATGACCTCATACTGAACTTATTTCCTTAAAATGTGATACAAAAGGGGGAGGTCAGCATATTTCAAATACAGCACATACAAACTGGAGTCAAGGACATTTCAGAGTGTTAGCATATAGCAACTATAATTATTTATAATTATTTATGAGGGACTGTGGTAGCCTAGTGGTTAAGGTCCAGGGTTCAAATCCCACCTCTGCCAAGCTGCCACTGTTGGGTCCTTGAGCAAGGCCCTTAACCCACAACTGCTTGGATTGTAAGACTGTACCAATTGTAAGTCGCTCTGGATAAGGGCGTCTGCTAAATGCTGTACACCTTGGAACTCCTCCAATTTCAGTTCTCGCATTTGGACAAGAAACATATGCCTTAGGTCTCGTCGTTTGCTGGGTACTCGGTGCACTCACTTAAGCTTGTATGAGTCGAGTCGCACGACTCATTTCAGACGAAACTCGATTCATGAGTCTCAATCCACAATTCAGTTCACAATAGCTTTCACTCACTGAACATCACCGCCAATTTTATCTTGTTTTTCTTTATTTCTACGTCTACAGTACTGCATTCTTAGTGCAAATCAATCTCCATGGGTGATAAAAAGATTACTAGCGGTTAAGGTACTGGACTATGGACCAGAAGGTCCAGGCTTCAATTCCCACCTCTGCTAAGCTGCCACTGTTGGGTCCTTGAGCAAGGCCCTTAACCCACAATTGCTTGGATTGTAAGACTTTATTAATTGTAAGTCGCTCTGGATAAGGGCGTCTGCTAAATTCTGTAAATGTAAATGTAAATATTACTATTGAAAAAAAAAACAGGGAAACAGGACCTGAATCCTCCAGAACACAGGCTGCAGTTAGCATTAGCAGCTATGCTAGCACTCTGGAATTCACCAGTTGAGTAAGTGTTTTCACTTTCAATCCATTACTCACTACATTTTTCAACACTTTGTTATAAAATAAGCTTTGTGTTAATGATTTGGGCCAACTGTAGGTGAATGTAAGTATTTACTTACTTATCATTACTCATCATAGGCGCTGCTATAAAATATATACCCCTCTACAAAACACTTGTTAAACTCCTCAGTTGATGATACATTTAACTTTGCCGGAACATATCCCCATCATAAAACAGGAAGCACCTGTACAATACAACTCCATTAATGCATATAATGCCTTATACTGTGTCTATTTCCTGGGGGTCCTGAACGGATTCATTCATTATACATTATTCCTTATCCTCCTGAGACCTCCCCACATGAGGACATGACGTTTTGCGTTTTCTACACCTCATACTTCATTCTGCTTAACTCAGTCCTCATTTGTAGATACTCTTGAGCATTTCACAAAAACAAAAATGCCTCCTGTTCAAAGACGGTGCTCAGTTTTTATACATAAAAAATCAGAGTTCCGGGGAGGGTATGGAGGTCTCAAGAGGTTAAGAGATGAAAATTGCTCTGTACTGGTCATGTTTGGTTCTCAACAAGCCTTCTGGAACGAATGAACAATGAGAATCGAGGTACCACTGTACTCTCAAGATGCATACTACCATATTATAAGTGTAGTAGTGACCTGTGACAGCATAACATTGTAAGACAATCTACTATTTATAAGCTGTGATGCACTGGGCCCTTTCCAGGATGTAACTTTTGACTGTGGCCCAGTGAATTCCGAGGTAGGCTCCAGGATGACTGAATACCCCAGAATAAGCAGGGGTAAAGAAGGGGGATACTTTTCTTACTATGTATAAGGCTTTAGAAATAATGTTTCACTTCCTAATGGGAACCTGGCTAATGAACTTGGCTACTGATTCCTTTTTCCCATCAGGATCTAAGGGGTTTAATTAAACATGACCATATTAATCCAGTAACAGATAATGAGTACTGTGCAAAAGTCTTAGGCACCATTAGAAGCGTTGTTTCAAACTTGGATTTGTCACTCCATTTGTCACTCCATAATACTTTTTTCCACTTATGTTCATTTCAATCATTAGCATATCTTAACTTTTTTACCCTGTTCCCCTTCCAAAAAAGTGGTTTCTTTGCTGCTACCTTTCCAAAAAGACCATTACTGATCAAGCTTCTTCTGACTGTAGAAGGGTCAACTTGGCATCCCGATGAATCTGCCAGATGCTGCTATTGCTCAAGTGTAAGGAGACGTCACACTAAGTACCACTGTAGTCTGAAGCCTTTTTGTTAGTTTGTTAATTGCATACAATTTTCCTGTATTTTCTGGTTGTATTCTAATAAAGAGACTGCTAAATAATTATATATGGTCATTATACCATTGCTATAACAATGGTATATCAAATCCTTTGGTGGCCTAAGACTTTTGTACAGTACTGTATATTGTGTGTTATGTGCCAGTTCTAGTTAGATATCTTTGAACACATGCTTCCTTGTTTCCTTTTAGAGTAGCCTGAAGTCCATGATTAATGTAGATAAGTATACCATATAGAAAAAAGTTTGTGGACACCCCTGTTAATGAGTGATCCCTATTATTTCAGTCATACTTTTAATATGAACCATACAGGCGTGGAACCTCCATAAACAAATCAATGCCAGTAGAATGGGCTGTACTGAACACCTCAGTGTCTCTCAGTGTGACAGTCATATAGGTTTCCACCTTCAACTTTCTACCTGCCCTCTTAAACAAAAGTCCAAAAAGAAATGGCTTGAAATCTTTGAATCAGCCTTAACCATATCAGACACCTCTGAGATGAACTGGAATGCCAGAGCCAGGGCATATTGTGGTGGCTACAATTCTGTGTCATTGTTTTCGACAACCTTATGCATTGTCACATTTAATTCTGAGTTGCATTCACTTTTGACCTCAATCTTGTACTGACGACGGGAGAGTTGAACAACTCTGTAAAGTCTTCTCTAGCACATCTCAAAGATTTTCAGTGGGGTTAAGGTCAGTATTCTGCACTGGCCAATTCACGTATTAAATGATTCCTCATGCTTCCAGAATTACTCTTTCACAACTGGAGCCTGATAAATCTTGCCATTCTGGAACATACTCATGGCATCAGGGAAAGATCCACTGACAGGAAACCCTGTTCATTCAGTACTTTCAGGTGGCCAGCTGACTTGATCATAAAGCCACATAAACTTGCTAAGATGAGACCTGACCAAATCAAGCACCACCAGATCATAACACTGCCACCAGAGGCTTGTACAGTTTGCACTATGTCCGATGGGTGCATGGCTTCATGCCCATCGCTAGTGTTGTAGTCAAAACCACGAGAACCAAGTCAGAGTCAAGTCCAAGACCAAGATACATCGAGACTTTTCGTAGTTGAGTCCGAGTCCAGACAGAGACTGGGAGTGGCCGAGTCCGAGACGAGGCTGAGACCAGATTAAGATTTGTTTTCATTATATAAGAATAAAAAGAAGAAAATGGAAAAATTTCATTAGTTTGTGTTTCACTTTACTTTCACTATCATTCATTATACATGATAAATATGATTTCTGAATTCATATTCAACTGAATGTTTCGTCCTGAATAGAAATGCATGGTGCTTCACATATCCGAAGAGTATAATTCCAGATCTTGTGCATATTGTAAAGTATGGTGAGAGGGCGAAAATGCACACTTGCAATCATAAGCTCAGCCTTTTCAAACTAAAACGTGTTCATTGATTGGATACTGAACAAGAAGAGCAGTAACTTTCCCTGTACTACAACACTACCCATCGCTCTGGAGTAAGGTAAACCTCGACACATCAGACCTCACGACCTTTTTCCATTCCTGCAGAGCTGAATCTTTATGCTTTCTAGCAAACTGAAGCATTTTCTTTCTAACTGATACAGATGGCATTTTGCCTCTACCTGCACCTTCCACATCCTTCCTCTCATTAAGAAGTTACACTCTCAGTTTATACAGAGATTAATTATAAGCTCAATTAATGAAGAAAATGAGAGTCAGCAGAGAAGATTTTACCATTTTTTTACACTCAGCAACAAACACTTACTAGGGAGCAACCTGAAATGAGATCAGGACACACCATACACAAACTCACATGTGCGAAACATACAAGCACACATACATGTGTTCTCGGTTTAGGTAGCTTCTTTCTAACTGCTTCTTTCTGTAGACATGTCACACATGCACCCACACACACACACACACAACACATATAACAGAGAGAAAGCGAGTGAACAAAGGTCTCCTGAGACACTACATTAAACTACATCACTAAAGGTTTTGAAGATGCCAGAATGGGGTAGGATGGAGCTCTTGTTATCTGCATACTTGTTATCAGAGCCATTTCCAGGAACAAGGTACATGCAGATAACAGGGTTTGCCTGTATTTTAAGTTTCTTGTATGCTAGTCACTCAGCCACTGGTTATATATTAGTTCTACACCGGTCAAAGTTCATCTGTACATCCACCTCTACAATAACTTTAAACCATAAATGTAATAACACACATAGAAATTGTCCCTTCACACATTTTGACATGAACCAGTTTAATCTTAGCTCAGACTTGGACTCAGGGTCTTGGCTCATCTTCACTCCTTATGCATACTCAACCCTCTTTGGACTCGGCTGTTTGGGTCTTGTCTTGGACTTGACAAAGGTGGTACTGACAACAGTTGAAGCCCATGCTTCCACCTCATGGCTTCGGAGACCCAGTTTGATTCTTGGCCTGGCTACTGCCCGTAAGACGTTTGCATGTTTTCTCTGCATAGGTTTCCTGTCCTAATCTAGATTTTGCCTGTCATGTGTTAGGTCACCTGCTGAAACTAAAAATTCCCAGTGTCAGTGAGTGTACGTGTGTCACCCTGTCTAGGTTTGGCTCCCGCTGTGCTCTCTGTGTTGCTGGGCTAGCCCCTTCTCCGACTACCCTGAATTGGATTCAGTGGATATGGAAAGTGAGTAAGTAAAAAACCCTATCATGCAACCATAAGCCAATAAAAGTATTAAACATGTACAGCGGTACCTTGGTTCTCGACCACCTTGAAACTCACAGAATTCGGTTTGACTAGAAAAATGTGTCTCTGTCCTCGTTATTTGCTCGGCACTCAGCACACTGGCTTAAAGTTGTACGAGTCGAGCCACGTGACTCATTTCAGCCAAAACTTGATTCACGATTCATGATTAACTAATTCACGATTCAGTACACAGTGATTCAGACTCACAATAGCCCTTTCTCAGTGGGAATACGTCTCCATTGGTCATAAAAAGATTACTTATAAGAGCCAACTGAAAAGAAACCGAAAGGAAACACAGGGTTGCAGTTAGCATTAGCAGCTATGCAAGTGCATCAACAGAGTGTTTTTCAATCTACTACTCGCTAAACGCACTAAATTAGATTTTTCAACACGTTTTGGCCAACTGAAGGTTAATATGTAAGCGTTTTAAACATTAACTTACATATCATTAGGCTCCAGTGTGGATTTTCTTTGGGTCTGGAATGGATTAATTCAATTCCTTATGGGAAAAATTTGCTCAGTACTCGTCATTTTCTGGAATGAATTAATGACTAGGACCGAGGTACCGAGGAGACAGAGTCACCAACAAGAGCAAAATACAGTTGAGTTTTTCTCCATACATCAGTTACAGAGTTACTCTTCAGTTACTCTTATGGTGATCTGGCTCTACTTATTATTCAACACTGAAGCTCTGAACTGTCCTTTCTTTTTCTGATTGCACTGTCATTGCTGGCAGTAGCTTGGCAATATTTGTGTTCAAAGTCTGAGACATTTATCAGTCAATTCTATTTATATTTAAAGGATCAACAGTTCTGGCTGTTGGCTCTGTACTACTATTACAAATGACTAAGCATACTTACCATGACCTGAAATGCCTATCATGACTATACTGGATAGGACTGTAAAAATAAGAACTTAGAGAATGGATTTTTTAAAGTAATCTGGACAGTCAGTAGGATATTTTTGGTTTGGTTTGGATTGTAATGACAATAAACCTATCAAATATTACTAATTTGTTTTCTGTAAATACTGTAGTTCACACTCTGGCAGAAAGTGTTCTTTAGAGCAACACCATAAAGCAGGGTTGGGCAGCACAATCCACAAAGGAAGGATAGATGAAAGATTATTTGCAGTGATAAAAGATTATTCTGTTTTTTGTGGCAGTCACAAAAGAACCATGGACTTAAAGGCTCTTTAGGGAAGCAAAACAGTTCCTTTAAAGAAGGAGGTTTTCATTCCAACCATCAAGGAGCTACACCTGTTACACTTGTTGAATCAATTAGTCTTGGTCTTCAAACAGTTGATGAGCAGTGTCAGGTGTAACTTCGGCTTGTTTGGAATGAAAGCCTGAAGCCATACCGGTCTGTTTCAGATAATATTGCCCACCGCTTAAAAAGAAGAACCATTTTGAGCCACTAGTCACTCTAAAGAACCCTTGATCACTACAAATAATTTGTAAATAATATTTCCTACCCTGGTTCTATGGTACTCCAAGAAGCAAAACTTATAACTAAGTATTTATTATTGATAAAAAATATTAATGTGATAGTCCAAAAGGTCTTAAATATTTTTCTGCATGGTTCTTTTTTGTTGGTGCCAATTAATAATAATTTATTACCACAGTTTATGAGACCAACATGATTAAAGAAACAGCCATTAATAAAACACTGTTCTTCTATAGCATTGCTCCAAAAAACATTTTCTGGCATCTTTAAATTTTAATTGGTGGCTGTAATATTTTCGAATGTAATCAACAGTACTGTTCATTAGAGTTATTTATAAGAGATGGTTTTAGTTTATGGTTACTATTATTATTCTCAATGTAACCTGGTGTTTGTTTCGCTAAAATGGTCACTGATGCTCATAGCGATGCTAAATGAATCCAAATCCACAAAACAAACGTTTTTCCAGGATATATTTCTCGAGCAACCGTTACATCTTTATTTTTGAGAGTGTGAGCTGCAATATACTCAACATTAATTAAAACGTGGTTTTAGTGCATGGTTCATTATGCTGATGCCACATAGTCCTTCTTGTTATCACAAGTCATCTTCCAACATACACGTACCTGGTAACCCTTCATCAGAAAGTTCTTCAGAAAACTAAAAATGCTTATTAAATAAATCTAAGGAAACTTTTCTGCCGTCTTTATGTAGGAGCATAACAATGCCCTTGTTATAATAATGTGTAGGCTGCACAGCCCTTTAAAACCCTATTGCAGTACAGCTAAGATCTAACACATACAGTCAATCATTTCCATTTCCAGCAGGACATCCAAAAATGTACCTGTTTCAGCGGTTTTAAATCTTCTACGTTGTCCTGACACTTTATAGCTCGCACCTCATAAATAAGCGTGTTTGCGCTGCAGGTGTACAGAAGGCATGAGTAATATAATAGTAGAGCAACATCCTGTTGCTTTCACCATCCCGAGTTCCAAACGTACAAAACCTAAGTAACAATGCCCTTAATTTGTCTACTCATTAATTACAGAATAATAGCTAATCTGCCACTGCCTGCACAATCAATATCTGATTAGAATGAACTAGTCATAACCCTATAAAACCCTTCTTACCTCACCATTCTTTAAACTCAGGACCTGCTCCCAGTGCATTGTGCTCTGTCTGTCCGATATGGCCGAAACATTTAGAATCCGATCTGCTGTTAGTGAGCGAGGTAAACTCCTCAGCGCTCCCGGTCCGTCTCTCTGAAACTCGCCCGACTCGTTTTGAAACTTTAGTGGCACCTGAAACCGACTTCGCCACGCCCATCGTTAAAAACATGACATCAGCCTCCGCTCGTGCAACTGCGCCTGGAGCCCTGCTAGCACGAG
The DNA here is from genome assembly GCA_025084515.1 of Ancistrus triradiatus. NCBI lineage: Eukaryota > Metazoa > Chordata > Actinopteri > Siluriformes > Loricariidae > Ancistrus > Ancistrus triradiatus. The sequence goes on along the minus strand of JAJAGP010003365.1, from coordinate 50,835 downwards.
CGCGCTAACATTAACCATTCGCTGTCGGACATGGCGTGACGGCTCAGGTACAGAACACAGACTTTACACCCACCAGTTTATCAGGTACTGCCACCACAGCGCAAAGATATGGTTACTGCCTGCAGACAAGCTGGCACCTTAACTACCCACTACCAAAGGGGCTTCATCCGACCCATTTTACTGGTCTACCACTACAAGTCACGACGGTAAAAAGTCAGTTTTATCCAGGATTGCCGAACAGAACTACACGACATGCCACACAAATTCACTACAGGCTGTTGTTTTTTGTTTACTCATTTATTTAACATTGCTATCAGCATCAGTGGTCATGACACACAAGGTTATATCCATATACAAGGTTATCTCAAGACAAGTCACTCATACAATTTAGTGTAGTCAATTAACCTAACATGCATGTCTTTGGACTGTGGGAGGAAACCAGAGTACCCAGAGTAAACTCACACAGACATGGGGAGGACATGCAGACTCCACACAGAAATTACACAGGCCACTCCACCCTGGGATTGAACCCATGACCTTCTTGCTGTGAGGCGGCAATGCTACCCACCGTGCCACAAGGCCACCGCCCCTCACTACAGGCACTACATTTCCAATAATTCCCCGGTATTTTTTCAAAAGCTTGAGTGGCTAACGCTTCAGAGCCAGTTTCTTTCAGTTTTTCTCATGGAGTAATGGAAATCTGCAAATATTTTAAAGAAATATGTCCATGCTGCAGGCAAGGTAATGATAGCGTAAAGCTACAGTTAGTCCCTGAGTTAGGACGGGGATATGTTCCGACAAATCCAATGAATTAAAAGTATCGTAAACCAAGGAGTTTAATAAATACTGTATATATTAATTTATACAGTTTATAATAATTTATAATTCATACAATTAATTAAAAACATATTTAATGTTAATTTACATTTACAGCATTTGGCAGACACTCTTATCCAGAGCGACTTACAATTGGTAGTCTTACAATCCAAGCACTTGTGGGTTAAGGGCCTTGCTCAAGGACCCAACAGTGGTAGCTTGGCAGAGGTGGGATTTGAATCTTGGACCTTCTGAGCTATAATCCAGTACCTTAACCACTAGGCTACCACAGTCCACAGCTTTGTTCTTCATGTCTCATTCATGTCAGAGCATGTTGTCGTTAAAATCACTTTATTTCGTGTTTAATGGGCTTATTTTTTAATGCACAGTTGTGCCCCTACAACTGATTGGCAGGCAGAGGGGAACAACTGTGCACCTCTAAATTCTGTGTGCCCCGGTATGACAAGTAGTGGTCTTCCTAGTGTTTCTGGTTATTCTGGTTCAAAGCATAATATATGCTTGTCTTTGTTGTTTTTTAGTAGGGATATCTGACAGAAGGTGGCATTCAAACAATCTGAGTCTTACCACTGAAGCAACAATGTATGATACAGTCTAGGCAGCTCGAAGAAGGGGCAATTTTCTTCTCTTAACCTCCTATTCAAATGAAGAACCCCTTAAAATGAAAGGAGATCAGGAAAATAGTGGAACTCGATGGTATCCCAAATAGCCTCTTACCTCTGCCTGCAGATCGACCCATGCTCATTTGCCCTCTGACTATGCGAGTGCCCCTTTGGCTGGCCTGTTTGATATCTTTTTATATTTTATATATGATTAAATATTGGCTCCTCGAGAAACCTTGAAAGTGGGTGGAGTCCAGTACCTGGAAGAACCCAGTAAGAATATTTCCCATAGGAAATAATGGAAATAGGGCTTCAGCTATCTGAATATACTGGAACAAGGTACATTTGGAACATTAAATTTTGATTGTATATTGGCTTAGTCACTAGCAATTACATAATTACTTGAGTATTGCATGTGGGGAAGTATTCAGGTAGGGAGGAGGCTCCATGGTTAAGGTCTTAGGCCCATGAGAAGGCCTTGAGTCCTCATCTGCATAGGATAAGGATGTCTGCTAAATACTACAAATGCAAATATTGTTTGTCCTATACTTTTACTCCTTAGCTACCAATGATAAAGTAATTGGGTATAAAAATTGAAAGAGCACATGATACCCGAATGAAAACAAATCCTCAATTTCATAATAAAACTCAGAAGCAACTCAAGCAGAAACTGAACAATTCATTGACGTAACAGCACATGAAAAGAATGGAATTCAAATCACAATGGCCAGTTGTTAACCAAATAAGTACAGTAAGACACTGAAACAACCAAAACAGGGGCAAACGAAACAAAACATGAAACCAGTGCAAACACTGAGCCGAGTTTTTGCTTGTTCAGGAAGGCGTTCAAACTCAGTGTTGCGTTACAACCAGTTCATAGGAACGTAAAACATAATCCAGTGCCTTGACTCTGGCAGAGTCCATTGTTTATAATGATACCAGATAAATAGATGCTAAACTGACAATGTTTGTTATGGCAGAAACAGACAATTTGACTATTTCATAATGAGTTGTCAGACCTAGTTTACAGTATGACGTCTGAGAATATTCTGGGATATTCAAACAAGCTCAAATCAGAAGTTAGATTAAAAGTGAACTCTTTGTTTATATACTTAGTCAAACACAACGTTCATTAATGAGACTGTATGGCTGAATGTTATCTATACGTGGCCGATATAGTGTTGGACATGCTATTAATGTTTGACTGACAATATCATTAAAAACATCAATGTAACTCTAGATAGCATTTGCATGTAGCCATGAAGACCGAAGATAAAATGGACGAGTACATTCCACTAGCTTACTGTTCTGATTCAGGTTTCGGGTCTTTTTCTGTTGCAGGTCAAGCCAGTTTGGCCACTTTCAGTAAGACCACAAACACACCCGCGGGAATTTGAATGGTCATCATTCTGCTACTTTTTTAGAGTTTCTATGGATTAAGTACTCTGACCTAGTTATCTGTACAATGCTAAAAAAAAAATTGCATACTACTAAGATAAACAGTGTGCAAGGGTAGTCTACAACCATAGCATAGCACTACACTGCTATATTTCAGAAAGGTACTCACACAAATGCCTACAAACATACATAAATAAAAATCAAAAGCATGACAAAAGTGAAAATACAAGTATAAAAACTTATTCTGATAGGATACATGCCAAAAATATAGAATTAACTTCACAGCTAACAAATAGCCTTTTGTCAGCGCTGCCCTCTAAACATGGTACAGCAGCAAGTTAGAAGTTCAGACTTTTTTTTTCCATTAACCCCATTACGTCTCAATGAATGCATTTACTACTTTCGTTATTCAAACTTAGTTACCTCAACCCAGTACACCCCATTCACATTCTGCTTATTGCAGAAATCTACCAACTGTGGAAAAATACTGTATTCCTACGTATTGCGATAATTTCAATTAAGTGCCAATATATTAAATCATCACTATTAGACGATTATGTAATAATTGTGACAGCCCTTTTAATGCTACTGTAATGTAAATGTAATGTATTCTCACAAGAAAACTGAGTCGAAACGATACTTAAATGCTTCAGAGATACCTCTGAAAACACAAGTGGAAGCCTAACTTGTTTACACATGCCAAATCTTTTGTAATTTACGGAAAATATGAGTACATGTAGTGCCAAAAAAATTCAATCACAGTGTTGAGGAATTGTGTACATATATCTGAATGCATCTGACTCAGATACATGGTTTGAATAACAATTATTTGGATAATGGAATCCCAATAGCCATTTTTTCCTTCCCTACCTGATTCCTATAAATTTAACCCCACCTACTCTCGGTGACAGCATTGTGTAATATGCGTAATATCGTGGCACAACAGACTTTCAAACTATCAATCAATCAATCTATCTGTCTGTAGGTGCTTTTGCACCAAACACTCCTAGGGACTACTTTGGAAGGAACTTACCCTCGTGGAGCTTTGCCCAGAACTAAATTTGTTCCGGGGATTTTTGGTTTGCATGAGCACCAGCAGAAGGAACCCTGTGTGGCACTGAAGTGATGTAAGCCACACATGTTTCATTTAGATGACTTAAAATTGCATTGCATCTCCTCCATCACATAGAGGCTCAGTAAAGCATGGAGTTCACTGTTGGTCCATTTGTTTGTGTTTTCATTTTTTTTTTTTCATTTTAATCTTGAGGATCCGCTTGCATCTGGACCAATCAGCGTACTCTTACGTCTGGATCACCACAAAGGAGGTTGGGTCGTTTTTTTGAGTCTTGGTCCTCCCAAGGTTTCTTCCTCATAACACTTAGGGAGTTTTTCCTTGACACTGTCGCCCTAGGCTTGCTCAATTTGGGATTGGACGTAGATATTAGGAGATAATCTAAACTTGCAAAGTTGCTTTGAGACAATGCTCCATTGTAAAAAGGGCTATATAAATAGATCTGACTTGACTTGACTTGACTTGACAAAGGTCACTCAGGATTCCTATGTGGCGATAACAGCCCCTACCTTGAAATAAGAGCTAGACAAGTCCCTATGCATGCCGTTCTAAGAACTACAATTCTTACTATTCTTACAGAGGAACTATAAAAAAGTTCCTCTGAGGCAAAAGTGCTTCCATCTATCTATCTGTCTATCTATCGGTGCATCTATCCATCCACCTACCTCTTTCGCTCATAGACAAAAAACCAAAAACACTTTTTTCACCTGTCATGTGGCAATAAGTAGATGGTCACATGTGACCCAGCATTTTTGTATGCTGCAAATTGTATTTTATTCTCTCTAGATAAGAAAAGCTATGTTACCTAACAAGAACATGCCCATAAATTATATAGCCTTTATAAAGACAGCGGGTGCTCCTCAACGGTTCCACCAAGAACACTTGGCAAAGACAAAACAACAAGTTCATGTTAAAAACAAATGAAATGAGGTCAAAGTTGAGGCTGTTAGAAAAAAACAAAGAAATAGCCAAGCGTATTAGGCAAAATGCAAACTGGCACATAACTAAATAAACTGATGAGAAATGCTCCCTAGTATTATTCACACTGCTACATTTCGGTTGGACACCTGAAAAAGTACCGAACTTTCCATGTGTAGGTACATACCTACCGCATTATTCATAAGGAAGTTTGAATCACAGCTGACATCCGGGTGAGTAAGAGCAAACCGATATCAAGAGTTTTGCACATTCATTCAGCGAGACAAGTTCTTACAAACCATATGTAATTCCAGAGCTGTGAAAGAACAAGTCTAAAATGACATATATAGACATCTACGTAACAGCCTGAGGGATGGATTTAGCTAGCAATGGTTTATTCACCCAGGCCCGTAAAGAGAATCCAGTTTGAGGTATTTCCAGCTCATCCCAAATCAGTCTGTATTTCTGACTCACAGACCAAGGTTATACAGGAAGGGAAGATCATTTAGTTCATTAGTGAGTACCTATGAACTATGTATCATGATAAGGAACCGTTACGTCATCAGTTCCGTCAAGCAATTCAGAGGTTATGTGTGTCATGGTGCTGTCCATATGAGCACAAAAGAAATGCAAACCATGGGAGAATAATTTTATGGACAATAAACAATGGCCTAAATGAAAAGGAATCATAAACTGATTCAATGTTTGTCCAGTGAGCAATAAAATGATAAGTTAAAACAATTCTTTTATGTCTCCTCAACGGTTGATTCAGGTTATAAAGACATACCAAAATTTATAAATTTCCCCATAAATCTGACTACCTAGCTAGCTTATAGCAAGGTAGCTATGTAATAATATTACCTATACATTATGTTAAGGTTTCACAAATGTAAAAGTAAAGCATTTGAACAACCAGATAAAAGAAATGCAATATGGTATTTACATATAAGAATTATATACCAAGTATATCGATATCTTAACAATTACAGAAATACCTAAATAGTGCCAATACTTAGCAAACAAATATCTCTTTATTAGAGACAACCATGCCATACTTTTTTCACTATAAGATTGCTTTTGTTAAGAAACCAATACTTGAAACAATACTTACCACAAACATATTTCAATATAGTGAGTCAAAATCGCTGACAAATGTCAAGAAAAGGTTAGGTTAGAAACGATAATGGCGTTGTATAGGTATGCACTATTTAATGACTGCATTATGAGCTTATAGGACAAGCAACATGCTGACTATAAACACATGGATATTAAAGAAAATATCTGGCGAAATATCACTGAAAGGCTGGAGAATGATGGTGATAAACCTCACAGTGACTGAATGGAACTGTTTTCTTGTTTATCTAAGTGCATATTCTAATCTGTTCATGCCCACAAAACACAAGCTAGAGCTTCCTGCAATAATCTCTGCTCGTGTTTTTGTTTTTTTAAGCTGATGATGTGAAAAAGACACGGGCGAGACCCAGTAAGAGAAGGGAAATTAAAGGAAGCAAAAGTGGACAGGGAGTTTTCAGAGTGTTTACACAAAAAATGCGTCAGACTTGGTGTGAAGGTCCCACTACTTGGTGTGAACAGCCCTTTAAGGTAGTTTTACACACACACACACACACACACACACACACACACAAACACACACACACACTTACACAAATGGTCATTGAACGTGTGGTTATTAAATGGTGCACACCTGCATAATAATCTCACAATGAGTAAATTGTGCTGTTCCTAGGTCGTACATATTTTTGGTTAAATTTGAGTCTTTCTGCTCGAGTTCCAGGCCATGCTGATCTTACAAGTTTCACCTGTCATACACAGTGTTTTTCATTCACATGTGAATCACTGCTGCAGCTGTTACTGCAGAACCCAAAACAGCAGGACGACAGGAAAAAAAATCACCTTTAAAGAACACTGTCAGTCAAAGGAAATGTTTTTGATTTACTGTACAGACTGACATACTGGAATTACAGCAAGTTCCAGAGAAGTATAAAAAGCTATTTATGTCTGGAAAAGCTCTAAGGGTTAGTGTGAGCCGGCTAGGCGAGTTTCATGGCTGCAGGGCACTATTGTGAATAGCGCAACACCATATAAAAGCAGCATGTGTGTGATGTAAGCAAACAAGGTATCACATGTGTTTCAAAGCAATCCTTAAATTACAGGAATGGAAAGTATATATCTTTAGCCTCGTGCTCATCAAACTACAATTGAATAAATTCAGCAGTATGGGAATGAGAGTGTCAAAGATAGTGGTAGATAATTAATAGTTGAAATAATTAATTATTTAATCATTTTAAAATAATTAAAATGCATACACTAACCAGACAATATTCTATTAGTCCAGCCAGAGCTTTGGCTGACAGGCATTTTAGTTAACCAATGATAGCCCAGAATGAATGGGTCCTCAGAAGTTTGGCAACGTAGTAGCATGGTTGACAATACAGAGGTGAAAAAATCCACTTCAATTATATGGAACTTATTTGGACTTTACACAATGGACAGGGCAGCAACAACAGTTGTTGCAAAATATGAAAAGACTCACGTCTGAGGGCAAAGCTTTGGACAGACATCACTGATGCCATGATAATTAACCTGGCCACTGGTGTGCAACCTAACAAAGCAGTTGAAAACGAGCATTATAAGCAACTTCTAAACAAATGTTTTTTCTGGTGGTCTGTAGTCTCTGTTATTGCTGTTCATTTGTGCAGCTACTGTATATTTTGAATAATACAGAAATGAATTTGGATGCTCTGTTCATGTGAAATAGTCCTGAAAGCAACATATGATATAATTGTGAGAATATTAGGGGTTGTCATTCACCTTACAAAACTTGTAGTACAATATTTTTGTCTGATCACCTATTGCTAATCAGCAGCATGTATGGGGATTCTACAATATGGGAACATCATTGAGGAAGAGTGCTTGCATAATAGCTTCCACCCAATGCTTTAAAAAAGAGTTGGATGCAAACAAAAAATGTAATTATATTTATTAGCTGTTATACAAACATGTAAAGCAACCACTGGACTTAACTATTTCCTGAAGATAACTGTCGTATCTATTATGGACACCCCACCATAATTAAGAGTTGGATGCAAACATTGTGGGTCGAAGGCAAACTTTGGCTTCCTATAATCCTAAATCCATTACCATATAGGATATAAGTTGTCTTAGACCGTCTTGGACAGGGGTGCTCATTTGTATGCTTTTACGTCCATGTTTGACCGCCCATGCCATGATGTTGAAGAATGAGGCATCAGTAATTAAGGCTTCACAGTTTGCCATTGCTGGCGTCTTATTAGGGTTTCACCACAAATCATAAAACAACTCTCATATCTGATACATTCTGATAATTGGCAATGACAGTGACATTGAACCTAATGCAACTCACCATTAGAGCAGTGTTTGTGCTCAATTCATGCATATACAATATATCCTGATGTTACATTTATTACTCACCATCACACAGCTACTTTCGGGTTTTACATATCCAGTCACCCACACGTGCAAAAGCAAACACACCTGACCTTGGCAAAGAGCATAACGTATACACATCAATAAACAGCTTCCACCACAGGACAAAATTATGTTTACATTCTAAACAGCAAGGCTGCGAATGAGAGAGTGGATCAAATCAAAAGCAAACTCAATAAGGCTGTTGACTGACAACAAACACATTGGAACCACAAAAGGGCCAAGCTCAATAAATCTAGCTGACAAATTTCATAAAAGGATAAAGAGAATTTATAGCACATATGATCTTTTTGCCCAAATATGTCTGCTTTAATAAACAGATGCACAAATAGAAGACGTAATAGGATTTGGTATGTAAGCCCGTCCGGCATGTGGGATGGGACACGTGCTAGATAAAGTGCCTGGAATTTTAACATAGGGTATATTAAGTACACTACATTACTATGAGTATGTGGACACAATTCTAATGAGTGGTTTTGGCTATTTCAGCCACACCCATTGCTGATAATGTGCATCCAATTAATTGTACAGCTGTACAATCTCCACTGACAAATACTGGCTGTACAATGGGTCATAATGTAGAGACTTCCATTGTGTTTATGTTCTCTTCCAGAACCGTCATGGTCACTTCAACTGTATGTGCCATTTATAAAAACCTGGAAACTTCTAAAGCAGCAACAACTCAGATATTAAGTAGTAGGTCACAGTAGCTAGGACTTCAGAGTGCTGGGACAATTATGTTTTTGACCCAAAAAAACTCAAAATGATACGTAGGCAATGTTAAATTCACATTAATGTGTAGAATATTGACTTATTTATCTGAATTGATATCTTTTGAACAAATGTATAATGCTAATCATATAGGTCAGTATAAGAGGAATAAAGATCTGAAGCTGTTTTCAAGGTTTGGTCTGGACCCCATAGTTTTGATGACTGTGATGATAGTTTTGGGGACTGTAGTAGCCTAGCAGTTAAGGTACTGGACTCTGGACCAGAAGGTCCAGGGTTCAAATCCCACCTCTGCCAAGCTGCCACTGTTGGGTCCTTGAGCAAGGCCCTTAACCCACAATTGCTTGGACTGTAAGTCGCTCTGAATAAGGGCGTCTGCTAAATGCTGTAAATGTAAATGTTGATGAGTGGAAATCCTAATGCTACAGCATAGTGACATTCTAGAGAATTGTGAGCCTCCGCCTTTGTAGTAAAAGTTACCCTTTTCCATATCAGCATGACAATGCCCTGTACATAAAAACAGGTTTCTAAAGGTTTAGAGGCACAAAGTCCTGACCTCAACCCCACACATCTCATACGGAATGGATTGAAACTCTCACCAATATACTTGTGGAAAGCAATCCCAGCAGTCCTGATCCAAAATCTAGTGTAACGTCTTTTCAGACTGTTATAGCTGCAAATGTGTACCAATTCCATATTAATGCAAATGGTTTTAGAATTAGTTGTGTGATACCAAATGTGACATCTATGTGTCCATATATTTTTGGATGTGTAGTTTATGTGCAACACCTTAACCTACTAAGCTCAGCTTAATACCCTGCAAAATCCTTTTAATTTATAGTCATTATGTGTTTACACAAGATTGAGAGTACGATCTTGAAGACGTCTTTCTGCACGAATGTCACCAGATCATAAATAAGGGATGGCTCCCTTCTCATTCTGGGTGAGGACAGAAAGTCACATTGGTACATGTTTCTGTCCATGAACTCTTTTTCAGTGTCAGTACACAAAGCTACTCCCTGCCAGGAGCTATCTTGTGTTACTCATTCCTCTCGCTCTTCAGTTGACATAAACAGATGGGAGTTGACTTGATAATAAGTAGCATTCATGAATCCTTTAAAAGATACTGAGCAGTAGCTCGTTTGATGTTGTCTTGAAAAATGTGAAAGATTCATTATTCAAAAATAATTATACTTGGATTTTACTGCCCAATTAATACTGGAAAATCATGACTCTAAATATGTGGTTGATATGAGTCATGCTCATACTGTTTAGTGTAATGATTTACTGGTAGAGTCAACTATATATATTTTAACTAATTTATTATTCATTCATAAATGCTGGTTCCTAAAGGGAAGCATGCAGCTGCTGTTCCACCGTGCCACCCTTGTAATTTATGCTATATTTATATTTAATTATTATCAGAATTATAAAGCCAAACCAGCCATTTCATTCAGAATTCATAAAAGCAACCCTAAAAAAGCAGTTTCCTAAGTCCCATAAATGTAAAAACTGGTGCAAGACGTTCTCTCAATAATTTGCATTTTTTATTATTATTATTATTATTATTACTACTACTAGTAGTGGGAGTAATAGTAGAAGTACTAATAGCTATAATAGTAGAAGTAGCAGTATCGTACACTACTTTGAACATTAAATATAGACACAGGTTTCCAATCTTAGTACATTTGAACTGCAAGGATTGAGTGTATGGTTAAATTCCAAAATAAATATTCCACTGTCTGTTAATATTCAACTAAGAACAATAGTTATACTTTCACTGTTACATTTAAGCTGACAAGCCAATATTATTATATCTGTAAATTCCAAAAAATAATAGCATCTGAGTGATCTAACTGTAAAACAATACAGGGTGTGTAAGACTGCTAGTGTCAGTCTGAGAGGATGAAATGTGCTAAAGGCTTAAAATAAGTGTGGTAACGTCAATGAAATGCTGGAAGTACCTTGCTAATTATGGTTACACTATCCATGACAAAGACTACACTGGATTCGTGGTTCAAATCTACTGTTGATATAGATACAAAATACAACCCAAGACAGAGGGTTTATATGTTAAACAAACTAAATGAATACACCAAACTTTATTTAAACCCTACAAATTGAGTATTGCTTCCAAGTCAAACTGATATAAAATAACAACTAGACCATTTTTCGTTTTTGTTTTTCTGCCTGTGACGTTCACATGACTTTACTGGAAGGAAGAGACGGAGAGTTTCCAGTCATATTACACAACTGCATTAAAATGCTTACTTAACTTTCAGTTCATCCTGATAACAAATTACAATCACTTTCAGGTCTGTAATAGCTAAAATGAAACTGCAACATGAATATATAAAAAGCTAATTAAATACTTTGCATTAGACACGGCTGAGTCAATGATCATCAGCAACTGATATCTGTATAGAAAATATAGCTTAGAAAAAAAGCATTTAGGTCTGAGTTTGAAAAGCAAACTAAGTAGTTTATTCCTATATCAAACTATAGTTATCAGTATGAGGATGACGTCTGTAATTCGTTCCTGACACCTGAAACCGCTACTTTTTAAGCAATGTAATTGGGCAGCTAAGCACCCTTGATGGAGAGCGGTAACCACCTTATTCTGTATACATGATTTGCAAATGCCCTTGACTGGCAAATGCCATTATGATAGACAGCAGAGATGAAAAATACCATTATTCCAACCCACAAGCCAGGGTGGGTAATATTCTGATGGACTACAGACTCCAGTAGCTTCATGGTGATTCAAATCTCTCAATAACAGAGCAAAGACTTTACTCTTTCATCATTGTAGAGCCAGAAAGCAGTTTTAAGATTCAGAAGTCAGTGTTCTGTTTGCATTTGTTCATGAGAACAAGACCCCAGCAAAAGCAAGAAATGTACCATGGTTGTACATTGTCTAATACAGCTTTTTTGTCCCCAATATCAGCATATCATTTTTAGTATGATTTTGAATTATGCTAAAACACGGAATTAGCATTGCCAAATGTTTCCATAATGCTGAATGCACACAGTTCTGTATAATTCCATTATATAGCCAAAACAAGACCCAGTCCAAATGTCCAGACTGTACAGTTGGCACTATGGTGCTGGCCTGTATAGGTATAGATTTGGATCAGAAGGTGCTGAGTTGAATCCCTGTGCAATATGCCCTTGAGCAAGGATTTCGGCATCTGCCAAACGACTAAGTGAGATACTAATGTACTGAGTTCTCAATGTATGCAGTGGTAGCTGAAAAATGTGGTATGTGCATATAAACCAAAAATCTTTGTCGTCGAGATAATTATCTATTTAGCCTGGATGTTTGTGAAATTCAGTGAAGCCTTATAAATGTCAAATAAATGTAAAGTTATGCACATTCTCTCAAGAGCCAGACGACCCTAGACTGTGTCAATATTAATTCATCACTAGTCAAGACAAAAAAGAGGAAATAGTCAAGCCAAAGTACTGGTGCCAAAAGCTGTATTTCTCTCTCTGTGCCTACCAGTTAAAGACCCACATACTCAGACAAAATACTGTTCAGAATTTCAGCAATCCGCTTTCATGTGCCTTGTTTCTTTTTCTTGCCACCAACAATGGCCCTTTTCACCATCAATGGATTATTACATAACCAAATCCTGAATGAGGTCATGCATGCGACACAACACAGAGTTCCTTCCAGCAACTAGCTTTCCAGTCAAAGAAAGAATTTGACAGATTTGTCAGTAATTCAAGGCTAAATAGACACAAAATCTCTTTTAACATGAGGGCAAAAGATAAAATGTTCATGAGCTTCTTGTGCTTATACTATGACCCACACCATCATCACACTGAAGTGAAATATTTGTGAGCTGGCAATGATTTATAGAGACATAACATAAAGAAACTGGATGAAACGGAAGCGCACTCACTGTATTTGCTGGAGAGGTGGATGGAGAGGAGTCTGGCGTTACCAGGTTGAGAATAATTTCCATTGGAGAAATCATTGAGACAGCAAGGTCTGGAGGGAAATGCTCCCAGAACTGTGCACACTTTTGTCACTTCTGAAATGCCTCACACCAGGTGTATGACAAGTCCTGGCTGCTTCATCTAAATACCATCTGTTTACAATCCTCAAACTGCTCCAGATCTCAGGCACTATATAAGGCTGAAGCTCAAAGCTTGGTAGGAGGTCCGAGGAACTTGAACAACAGTCAGAACACGGTCCATTGAGGTTGCTGCATCCATTCAGGAAAGAGCTACTATAACAAATGATGATGCGAAAGTTGTACAGTGATTCAACTTCAAAGACCGGGATGTGAAAGAAGAAAAGTTGACATTTCCACGGATTTCCACTCTGTGTCTGACTGGAAGAAAGAAGGAGAGCAGAATAGAAAACGAGAGCACGAGAAAGGGCACAACTTCCCTTTTCCCCTGCTGTGCTTGCTTATACAGCAAGACTTTGGTTTTGGCCAGCTAAAGTGCAATCCATTTGCATTGCAGGGCTTAGAAAGCGTAGCCAATGAGCATGTGACCTGCAATCCTAAACCAATCAGTGGACACAGTGCTCACTGTAAACCAATCCACACTCACAATCCAGAGGATTCAAGTTAGTGACTGGCTGGAATCCAAAGTGCAATCAATGGGATAATGAGGTATAGCAAATGATCCTTCAACAAAACTCACAAATGTGAATATTTTTGCAAATCACAAGTAGCTAGAAAGGAAGTATTATGCCAGAGCTCAATACCATTAAACCAGGCTAAAATGCCCCTGCCATGGAGAAATATAGTGTGTATATATGTATGTGGGTCCGATCTGGAAAAAAGCGGGGTGCATAGCAAGGGGGGCAATTTACCAGAACCTTCTCAATGGAAAACAGTGAAAAGGGGAGGACAGCGAGTTTGGTGAGGGACTGTGAGAAAAAGAGAGAAAGGGAGGGGGGTTAAAGTGCAAAGTTGAAGTGAAAGATGGATATAGACTGGTGCCCATCCTTGTGGAATTGCTAGTATGATGATATTCGGATTAGGAAAGCTAATCTATACTATTAATAATTATTCCGATATTACACCATTATGAACAAACATTATTTTCAAATCTCCAAATCTTACATTTTTATAATGACAGACATTTTTATAAACCATTAACAAGTCAGTTAAGTACTGAAATAGTTGAAATATGTTACATTTTATTTTCTAACAATTTCCTAATGGTTGTTTTGTTAATATATTTACATTTAGGCCACATTCCCATTATTACGTCTTGATGCATGCTCAATGATCCAGGTAAGAAAGTCCAAGAAGTTGAATCTGTTCATCTGGACATAGATTTTGTTGGAGAAACGTTTCGTCACTCATCTAAGTGACTTCTTCAGTCTCAGAGACCCATTATTAGCATTATTTCCCATCTAATGGCTAAGGGTCTTGCTCAAGGGCTCAACAGTGGCAGCTTGACAGTGCTGGGTTTACAACCCCAAACCCCATAGCCATAACCCCAAACTAATGCAATATTTAATCTGACCGATCCACACAAGGCTATGCACACTTTTGCAATTGACAGCTACAGTGAAAGTTTGTAAAATTGCTATATTTCTACATAAATGTGTCCAATGCATCATTGGATAAAAAAAAAAAATATCCAAGAACATTCAAAAACCTTAACTTTATTCTTCTTTACCCACTCTTTGGTAGAAAGACTTGTGTGCTTAGGGTTGTTGACGTGTTACATGACTCAGGTTCCCTTGAGTTTCGTTTCACAGACAGACATCCTGACATTTCCCTTTAGAAACTGCTGATATAATACAGAATTTATGGTTCCATCAATGATGGCAGTCCGTCCAAGCCCAGATGCATCAAAACATCCCCAAACCATAACACTTCCACAACCATGTGTTATAGAATGGATAAGGTTCTTATCCTGGAATGCAGTGTTTTCCTTTCTCCAGGCAAAATCTCCACATTAACACCGAAATGATTGACTCATCTGTCCTTAAAACCTTCTCCAAATAGACTTCTGACTTGTCTGTTGATCTTTAACTGTTGAGAGGCAGCATTGTTTTTTAAGAAGCCTTCTCCTTGCAACCTTGCCACACACATACGACCATTGTTTTCAGTGTTCTGCTGATCATGAGCATTAACACTGACCAATGTGAGAGAAGGCTTTATTTGCTTAGAAGTTACGCTGGGATTCATATTTACCTTGTGCTTGGTGTAATCTTTGTTGGTTGACCACTCCGAGGGAGGGTAATAATGGTTCGATTGTCCACCATTACACAATATTTGGCTGTGGAATGGTGGTGTCCAAACCCTCTAGAGATGGTTTTGTAATCTTCTGTACTCTTTGAGTCCTCTATCCTATGTTCTCAACATGATGCACTCCCAAAAATATGTAATGAAGAGCAGACTTTTACAGATCCCTGTTCTTTAAATACAACATGCCCACTCACAACTGATTGTCATCCCATTGGTTAAAAACCTAATCCTACAGGTTCACATACTTCTGCCACTCACAGATATATAATATTGGATCATTTTCCTCAATAATTTGTTTAATTAGGTTCACTTTATCCACTTTTTGTGAAAATCCAATGAAGCTTTAGTTTATATTTATGCAGAAATACAGAAATTGTGAAATTGGGTTCACAAACTTCCATGCAGCACTGCTGTACATCCATGAATAAAGTAGTTTTGAATAATAATGTAAAATGTATATTATCCACTTAAAAAAACAAGCGTTAGAAACAAATCTTGTATTTTTAGTTGGCACCTAACAGTCAGTTTGGATAAAAACTGACAATGAGGATTCAGTAAGTCTCAAAATGACACAATAACTATTCTCAGCTGCATGTTCTCATGGCCTGAGTAAAATACTATCACCGCAATGTTATATGTCATTTATTGTCATCATTTTAATAATATACACTGACATTCAGGATATACTGAAGACAATGGTACTGGGTAGCCACTCCACCACTAAGCCAAACCAAAGCACATTCCCACATGGAAATACTCTCTGTCTTTAGTGCTGACTGTGTCAACCATATGAAAACAATTATGAGTGGTGCATATGCAGAATTACGTCACTGTGATATGTCATACTACTGACTGCAGCTGTCACTTGACTTACACACACTCTCACCCACAAGCATGTTTGCCCTTCACACATACCACAGGCATGCTAGAAATAACAGGCTCACTCCACTATTGAGTAAGAAGAAAACGTCAGTCGTCAAGTGGCTCTGTCTGTAATTCTGATCTAACATTCCAGAATTTATGTGTGTTGTACTGGAAACCTCTCGAATCTCTTTCATCTTTGGTATGGTTACACCGAAATAAATAACACAGTTAGAAGATTACCGGGCTGCACAGACTGCTGCCAGAGAAAAGTTGACATATAATATAACACAACAGGCTGAAATGTTGTCTGTGCACACACAAAGTCTGTTTTTCTAAAATTGTGGGGACTGTCCTTTGACATAATATTACTGTAGCTAACTTGTAACCCTAACCTAGGGATGAGCTATATGGTAAAAATATTACATCATGATATTTAAAGATGTTTTTCACGATATACAATATTTATCATGACACGTGATCGCAGACAAAATGCATCAGTAGCAACAGATTCTTAAAAATTCATATTCAAATATCCTGTTTATCGTGATTTATATTCAGAATGTCCTGCACTTCAAAATTAACAAAATGAAACCGTGCTTTTTACACTCTTCATAATTAAACATAAAGTTGGTCAGAGTTCAGAGTCTAACCTCATCTCTCGCCACCTGTGATGGCACGACGGATTTCGCTCCATGCTTAAAATGTGACAAATGTCATGCCAGCAATGAAATTCTACCCCACTAAGCCACCAAGTTTCAGACCGTCAGTAGGTGGCACTTTAATCCTACTTCAAACTTGCCACGCCGGATGATGTACAGCCCCTCTCTGTTATCAGAGACATTATATAAGGAGGAGACTGGTCACTGCTTGAAATATGAATGGAACAGCCTGGTCGGCATTGGGGGTGGTAAGTCTTGGCCCCTTTGTAGTGGCGGGATGTGCATGCACAGTAGCCAGAATAACCTTTAAAAATCGTATTTTTCATATTCTATGTTATTTGAACTCAACAATGCAAGTAAGTTATATCTTTTTTTTTGTCAAATTATACCAGTGATTCTATATATGCATTTTAAACGTTAATTTCTATTTCAGTTTTGGATATATAGGTCTCTCCCCATTCAAAGAGATGGGAGTCTGGTCTTGTATGGCTGGAAATAACTGTTTGGCGGCATTACTAAGATGTCGGTGGAGTGAACAGACTTATCTTATAATGACTTTGTTGTTATTCATTGCAGACTGGACTTCATGAGCTTTGCGTCACAGCAATAATGGTCAATCATGGACTATTTCTCAAATGTATGTAAATGAAACGAAACTGTACACGTACATACATGTTAATGTACATTGTAATTGTACAATCATGTCAGCATCATTTTTACAGCATTTATCATTTACAAGCATTTATCAGACGCCCTTATCCAGAGCGACTTACATTTGATACAATTTCACAATCCAAGCAATTGTGGGTTAAGGGCCTTGCTCAAGGACCCACCAGTGGCAGTTTGGCAGAGGTGGGATTTGAACCCTGGCCCTTCTGGTCCATAGTCCAGTATCTTACCCGCTAGGCTACCACAGTCCCCGCATCAGGTATGAATGTCACTTTGTCTATTTTTTTGGAACCTCGTTAAGTCACCAAACTCGCCTCTCGCCAAAAATAGCCATGAAACAGACGTTGGCGAGATAACGAGTTTAGACTGTTTATTACATAAAACATTATTTCTTCACAAAAAAAAACAAGTACACACATTTGTATTGCTCTATGTGCTTTGTCAATCATCTGACTGTGTACTACATTCATTCCTCACAAAGACAGAAACACACAACACACACATAAACACACACCTCTTAATGACAATTCTTCACAACCATTGAAGCAAAGGCATAGCTGACCTTCCTGTACCCTCCAACGATCAATGGACTCATTAATGCGTACATGAAGTTACACTCAATGGAACAAATGAACCCAAATGGACCATTAGAGCCCCCCCGACACCACCACCAGCATCTTCTCAAGCGTATTACAACTTCTGAACTGAACTGCTTCACCACTCAGAACTTTTGTTTATCTGCATACTACACAAAGGTTTCTTTTACAGAAATTCCCAAGTAACACGTTCCATTTTAAAATAAGGAATGTGTTTGTTGTCATGACCTGGCCAACCACCTGACTTGAACCCAACCTGACTGACAGGTTTAGGTGAGAGTTATCCAACCATCCCTACAAACGCCCAGAAAACCTAATTATAGAGCGATTTTAAGCAGCAGTTTGTTGGAGGAAAACATTTTAAGATTGTAAGATGTGAGTACATTAAATCTGACTGTGTCCATACTCTAAAACTTATGTATAGTTTTCCCAAATTCAGAAAATAATTGCTCAGACTGCCTGTTTCACAATCACTAATAATACAGAAAGAACATATGCAAACATAACAATGACAAACGCTGATTTGGAGCAGCACACCACTGCTTTGTGGGCAACCTTCCCACACAATCTTGGCATACTTTCATAAAGATGTTATGAATGATCTAAAAGATCTGATCAACACATAAGATCAACAGTTACAGGAACGTTTAGTTGCAGTTATTGCCGCACAGGGGGGTCACACCAGATACTGAAAGCAAAGGTTCACATACTTTTGCCACTCACTAATATGTAATATTGGATGATTTTCCTCAATAAATAAATGACCAAGTATAATATTTTTGTCTCATTTATTTAATTGGGTTCTCTTTATCTACTTTTAGGACTTGTGTGAAAATCTGATGATGTTTTAGGTCATATTTATGCAGAAATCTAGAAAATTCTAAAGGGATCACAAACTTTCAAGCACCACTGTATATATTAATCATTTTATGCCTTTTGAGCATACAATGTCTATGACTTGTAGTTTTGTGCTGCATTTTACTGGTTGTAGTTTTGCATACTGGTCTTTACTTACAATTTCCCATCATATTTTGTACTAGTCATCTGTACAGAGCCCTTGTATGTTACTCCATGGTCTAAGGGAATGATATTTGGTAAGAATAGTATAATAAAAACTGGCTTGACTTAACCCGTGCATGCCTTTATAAAGAAGGAAAAAGTTTTATTTTAAGCTTGATGTAAGATCTATTGTCCTGTGGTTACA
Organism: Ancistrus triradiatus; assembly: GCA_025084515.1. Lineage (NCBI taxonomy): Eukaryota > Metazoa > Chordata > Actinopteri > Siluriformes > Loricariidae > Ancistrus > Ancistrus triradiatus. The sequence goes on along the minus strand of JAJAGP010003365.1, from coordinate 31,577 downwards.
GACAACAATCAATGATCTTTTACTTTGTTTTGTTCTTTGTCCATGTTCCACTATATATTTGCGTATTTAGGCCTGTTATACTGTAAATGACAAATAATGTATGGGAAAAGCTTCTTTCAGTAGCAGACCAAACTGGTCCAGACTCAGATTCCTCAGACTCAGACTCCTAAACAAATTATCAACCCAGGTCATTTTGGAAATAATGAATATGCTTTAGGCAAAAATGAGGAGAGAGGGATGGAACTGAATACATGACTGTGTACCAGATTATACAAAACTATACTTAAAATATACTATAATCTTCAACAGAAAGTTATGTCGGCGAATCAAAGTTTGAATCACCTCTTGGTAAGAGATCGTTGACTGCTAGACATGCCTCTACGATGCACTGGAAAACATTTTACCCAGTTGACAGACCTTGAGAGGGGGTACATCATTGAACATAATGGTCGTTTCGACAAACTGCCTGCCATCTAGGCCGTTCTGACATAGCTGTTAGGAAGATCTACAGGCCCAGCTGTGGCCAAATGTGCTGCAGGATCCCATACGGAACCAGTATGCCTCCAATGCCCAACTGTATCTCATCTTGTATCAAGGTTAAAGGTGGCCCAACAGGGTATTAGAGCCTCCAATCAATTGTACAGCTTTCCCCAATACACTTATACTTTCGCTCTAATGTTGTAATCACTTAGATATATCATAATTACATCCACAAAAAAGTTTAATTCGATTCCAAAAAATATTTTTTGTCAGTGGGTGTATACTGTTTAAATGTCAAGTACAGTAGTCTTTAGGTTCAAGTCTAGTCTAGGTTTCAAGTTCTTCAATCACAGGAATGTCATGAGTTGACTTATTTGACTTTTAGATGAGCATAGCAGGCACATCCCTGCCTTCTAATTTGCAGCTGTTCTCTTAAAAGCATTCAGCAAAAGAAACCTTACTTAGTTTGATACAGTTGACATGATGACTGCCATATTCAGAAGTGAACATAAGCGCACGGAATAATACATTTGTAATGTGTATGATACACTCTAGTGGGGTGGAGTTCATCCTGAAGTACAATATCTGCCCTAATGAAGTAGCCACACCTGGCCTATTTAATATTTGTACCCATATAGGAGGACATGAGGATGTAAAGGGCAGGTTAAGCAGGAGAATAAAGGAAAGCCAGATGTGGGACAGTGGTAGCCTACCGGGTAATGTACTGGACTATGGACCAAAAGGTCCAGGGTTCGAATCCCACCTCTGCCAAGCTGCCACTGTTGGGTCCTTGAGCAAGGCCCTTAACCCACAACTGCTTGGATTGTAAGATTGTATCAGTTGTAAGTCGCTCTGGATAAGGGCGTCTGCTAAATGCTGTAAATGTAAATGTGTTAAAATAGACAGTGACAGGAAAAGCAGAGGATGAGGAAAGGCGAGATGACAAAGAAGAATAGTAGTGAAGTAGAGGACGGGACACAAAACTTCAAATAATGAATTTGCAGAATAATGAGAAAGATCAGTGATGATCTCTGCTTTTACACGAAGTTTCCCACCACCAGTGTACACCCAATATATTACTTTCCTGCTTTAATTTACATACAGCTATGTTTTTCATGGCAATGCAGCTAAATGAATGAAGCAATAATCCCTGGGAGACTGTTATTGCAACACTGAAAAGCAGGGTAATATGAAAATCATGGTATGATAACCATGCAACCCAATATAAAAGATTTTAGTACAGCAAAGCACTTGCTAAAAACCTGACCATTTCAGTAATATAAAATGATAGATGTCACACCATCAGCAGTGCAGATGCAGAATTTATTGCTTGTAGAAAATATGCTTTCTAGTACTTTGATTAAAAAAGGTGTCCCTTTGCCTCTGTAGTTAAACAATGGTTAGAAATTTTCTCATTAGCCATATGCCTAACGTGCGACCTATAGAAATCCTATAGCATGAGTAAGTGAAGAGCCTCCTGCTGAACTTACAATTAGATTGCTTTCTAGCTGAATAGATCAGAATATATTGTTACATAAATACATAGAGTACATTCAGGGTTCGAAATCAGCACCTGATAACCCTCAAAATGTAGAAACATTCACAGGAATTATTAAACAATGGCAAATTCATTCATTTTCCATTTGCAAACCTACGTAATTCAATCCAGGGCCACAGGGAAACCAAGCCCAAACCAGTAGCACAGGGCACAAAGCAGGAAACAAGACAGCTTTTTATTATAATATGTGAAGCCCTGGCATTCATATCAGGGCCAAAACGGAAAAGGCCACAATGCCACAAGGTACTGTATAAAAGGAAATAAGTTTAAATATGTGTCCTTGTTCAAGTCAAAGCAACGGAAAACAGGAAAAGATCAAGTGGAACAGACAGGAAAGCCATTCAGCTCAGACTCATAGTATTGCCCTTTATTGCCCAGCTAGCACCTTCACCAGCTACCACTTGCCCTTTAGTTTTAGGGCTGTACTGAATTGCCCAACACTAGATTGAAATCTGTGCTTTGGAAACAGTTTTCAAACGGGCAAGTCTTTTTGGTTTCGTGTTGCTTTATGCAATTCTTCCCTTCTTGCTTTCCTGCAAATCTTTTCCTATTTTGCAAACTGAGTTAATCAAAACCAGACTGCACGTTCTGTTGTTTAGAAAGACACACGGGTAACACATAAGAAGCAGTAGTGAGAATCTACAACTTCCACTAGATGGAGACATATTTGCATGTTTCACACAGCCTGCATGAAATACAAAAGAAGACCAAGCAACTGTACCTTTTGTAGGTCACTGGGACAAATCTATAAGTATCTATGACTCTAATGTATTATTCATAGCTTGTATGAGCCGAGTCTGAGAACAGAGATTAGATATAGAGCCTACGGTCATGCAGAAGAGATTACGGGTAAACAAACTGCTATTTCCTGGTTTCCTCTCTCTATCTCTCTCTCTCTCTCGCTCTCTCTCTCTCTCTCTCTCTTTCATATGTATACATGTATTTCATATATATACACAACGGGGCAAAAAACATATTTAGTCAGCCACTGATTGTGCAAGTTCTCCTACTTAGAAAGACGAGAGAGGTCTGTAATTTTCATCATAGGTACACTTCAACTATGAGAGACAAAATGAGGGAAAAAAATCCAGGAATCACATTGTAGAATTTTTAAAGAATTTAATTGTAAATCATGGTGGAAAAAATAAGTATTTGGTCACCCACAAAAAAGCAAGATTTCTGGCTCTCACAGGCCTGTAAACTTCTTCTTTAAGAAGCTTTTCTGTCCTCCACTCGTTACCTGTATTAATGGCACCTGTTTGACCTCGTTATCTGTATAATAGACACCTGTCCACACGCTCAAACAGTCAGACTCCAAAGTCAAACCATGGCCAAGACCAAAGAGCTGTTGAAGGGACACCAGGAAGAAAATTGTAGACCTGCAGCAGGCTGGGAAGAGTGAATCTACAATAGACAAGCAGTTGGTATGAATAAATTCAACTGTGGGAGCAATTGTAAGACATACAAGACCATTGATAATCTCCTTCGATCTGGGGCTCCAGCCAAGATCTCATCCTGTGGGGTCAAAATGATCATTAGAACGGTGAACAAAAATCCCAGAACTACACGGAGGGACCTGATGAATGACCTGCAGAGAGCTGGGACCAAAGTAACAAAGGCCACCATCAGTAACACACTACGCCGAGAGGGACTCAGACCCCTGTATATATATATGTATATTATATATATATATATATATATATATATATATAGATATATAATGATATGTCCAACCAGTACTAGCAAATTGTACCTACATATAAGGTACAATTTGCTAGTACTGAGTTGGACATATTTTGCCTTCAGAACTGCCTTAATTTTTGTGGCATAGATTCTACAAGGTGATGGAACCATTCTGAGATTTTGGAAATAAAAGAATAAAATTTTGGTCCTTATTGACAATTCAGATTTGTCAGCTGCACATCCGTAATGCAAATCTCCTGTTCCACCACAATGCCAAACTTGCTCTATTGTACTGAGATATGGTGACTATTGGAGTCCATTTGAGTACAGTGAAGTCATTATCATGTTCAAGAAACCATTCATTCATTGTCTTATCCACTTATACTAGACAAGGGTCACGGGAGAGCCGATGCCTAGCTGGCAACATAGGATGCAAGGCAGGAACATCCCTAGATAGGACGCCAATCCATTGTAGGTTCAAGAAACCAGTTTGAGTGATTTGAGCTTTGTGACAAAGAAAACATTATCCTGCTGGATGTAGCCATCATATAATAGGTATGCCGTGGACATAAAGGGATTTGCATAGTGTTTAAATGCTGTTCAGTCGGTATTAAGGTAAGAAAATATCCCCCACTCCATTACACCACCATAACCACCACCACCACCAGTCTCAATTCGTAACTGACAACTGCTTCAATTCAACAGTAGGTAGGCTTTTATGGGAAATATGAATCCACCAAAAAAAGTAATTGACAAGATGATGTGGGTAGGTGATCCACATCATGCTGCATAGGATCCTTCTGAAACTTTTCAGCTTCCACAGCAGGGTAGCCAATTACAGTCTTCTGTGGTTAGCATATAATAAACCCTTCATTTTGATTACTTGGTCTCTTGGTTTCTGGGTCTTTCTCTGGTCAGTAGTTCCTTGTTCATGTTTCGAGTTATTCACTTTCTGGTTTTTAGTTTCGACTTCCTGTTCAAGTGTGTCCAAACTGCTGCAAATTGGACACTACAAGTAAGTGTTACTTGTAGAAGATCAAAGTCAACATGGTTAGTGGTCTGCAGTGCTGTGTAGGTGAGAGCAGGACTTTAGACTAAAGGTAAGCTACAACATTGAACTGCAAGCACATTTGATGATTCACACACCAGATGAGTTAGCTAATTCATTTATAATTTGTCCACCCATTGGATACATTGTCCCTTTTACTGAGTGCATTGTAGCACTTTTGTCTACCCACAAACCTCTGTACGATCTAGCTCGTCTTACATATATGCAAGGGTAGTGCAAGTTGAAGTTAATATTGTGCATACTAGTTTTGCAATATATTGTCTAAGCAGATATTGACACATGCGTAACTGAGATACTGTAACACAGCTCCACCCACCTGCATGTGAACAGTGTCACAAACATGACAAAAACACTGCGGCATGCAAGTGAAAACAGTGACACCTCTGCTACAGGAAACAGGAAACTGCGTTGGGGAGATCATCTTAAATGCATACGCACACACTCGTACATACACCACACCGTGAGAACACATCGCAAGTCGAGAACAACACAAGCTTCAGATTCCATATTTGCACTGACAAGCATACAGTACTGTGCAGAAGTCTTAGGCCCCCATTAAATTGCTGTTTTAGCAATGGTATAATGACCATACAGTGGTGCTTGAAAGTTGTGGACCCTTTAAAATATTCTATATTTCTGCATAAATATGACCTAAAACATCATCAGATTTCAGACAAGTCCTAAAAGTAGATAAAGAGAACCCAGTTAAACAAATGAGACAAAAATATTATACTTGGTCATTTATTTATTGAGGAAAATGATCAAATATTACATTTTAGTCAGTGGAAGAGTATGTGGACCTCTGGATTAGCAGTTACTTTGAAGGTGAAATTAGAGTCAGGTGCTTTCAGTCAATGGGATGACAATTAGGTGTGAGTGGGCACCCTGTTTTATTTAAAGAACAGGGATCTATCAAAGTCTGCTCTTCACAACACATGTTTGTGGAAGTGTATCATGGCACAAACAAATGAGATTTCTGAGGACCTCAGCAAAAGAGTTGTTGATGCTCATCAGACTGGAAAAGCTTACAAAACCATCTCTAAAGTGTTTGAACTCCACCAATCCACAGTCAGACAGATTGTGTACAAATGGAGGAAATTCAAGACCATTGTTACCCTCCCCAGGAGTGGTCGACCAACAAAGATCACTCCAAGAGCAAGGCGTGTAATAGCTGGCGAGATCACAAAGAACCTAAAGGGTAAACTTCTAAGCAACTGAAGGCCTCTCTCACATTGGCTAATGTTAATGTTCAATGAGTCCACCATCAGAAGAACACTGAACAATAATGGGTGTGCATGGCAGAGTTGCAAGGAGAAAGCCACTGCTCTCCAAAAAGACCATTGCTCCTCGTCTGCAGTTTGCTAAAGATCACGTGACAAGCCAGAAGGCTACTGGAAGAATGTTTTGTGGACGGATGAGACCAAAATAGAGAACTTTTTGGAGAAAGGAAAACACTGCATTTGGAGAATAAGAACACTGCCCATCTGTGAACATGGTGGTAGTATTATGGGTTGGGGCCTGTTTTGCTGCATCTGGGCCAGGACGGCTTGTCATCTTTGATGGAACAATGAATTCTGAATGATATCAGAGAATTCTAAAGGAAAATGTCAGGACATCTGTCCATGAAACTGAATCTCAAGAGACAGCAAGACAACGACCCTAAGCACGCAAGTCGTTCTAACTACCAAAGAATGATTAAAGAAGAATAAAGTTAATGTTTTTTTGAATAGCCAAGTCAAAGTCCTGACCTAAATCCAATGAAATGTTTGTGGAAGGACCTGAAGTGAGCAGTTAATGTGAGGAAAACCCACCAATATCCCAGAGTTGAAGCTGTTCTGCACGAAGGAATGGGCTTAAAATTCCTCCAAGCCGGTCTGCAGGACTGATCAACAGTTACAGGAAATGTTTAGTTGCAGTTTAGTTGCTGCACAGGGGGGTCACACCAGATACTGAAAGCAAAGGTTCACATACTTTTGCCACTCACTAATATGTAATATTTGGATCATTTTCCTCAATAAATAAATGACCAAGTACAATATTTTTGTCTCATTTGTTTAACTGGGTTCATTTTATCTACTTTTAGGACTTTTAGGTCATATTTATGCAGAAATCTAGAAAATTCTAAAGGGTTCACAAACGTTCAAGCACCACTGTATATAACCATATTGTCGATGACTAGAACCAAAAATCTTGGATTCATAAGAAACTTGGATTCGTAACTCCAAAATACTCTTTTCCACTGATTTTCATTTCAATCTTTAAGAGCTTTAGCATATATTAGCCTTTTCATCTTGTTCCCCTTTCAAGAAAAGTGGTTTCTTGACTGATGCCCTTCCAAAAAGACCCTTCCTGATTGCTGCTTCAGACTGTAGAAGGGTCAACTTGGCATTGGTATGAAACTGCCAGATTGGTCAAGTTTAAGGAGAGGTCACATTAAATACTTACCACTGTAGCGCATACCAATTTTCAGTATTTTTTGGTTGTATTCTAATAAAGACTCAAAAATAATTATATACAGTCATTATACCATTGCTAAAACAACAAATCTAATGGTGGCCTTTTGGCCTAAGACTTTTGCACAGTACTGTATATCATCTCACTGTGTGTGAAGAAGGACTTCAAATATAATGGCCATGTAGTGTAATTTCTGGACCACACAAAAACCCAGTAGCTAAGCACCACACACACAAACGCACACACACAGCTCAAATACACAGCTGGACACCTGTATCTATTCATGGATCCTTCTGATTACAGAACACTCGGTTGCCATAGTAACCAGTCATCTCAGAGGAAGGGGAAGATGGAGAAGGCACAAAGAAAGGAGATATAGAGACACAAAGACAAATATTTAGAAAAAGAAAAGAGCCAGCAAGACTAAAGTGTATAAAGAGTGATGTGAATCTGCAATGCAGTTCATCAGTGTAGCTTAATTTAGCAGCCATCCAATTCAAGAGGAAAAAGCTAGAATTCAATGCAACACTTTTTTAACCTGCAGTTACAGAACTCTTTTGGTTCTAGAGTTCTAGAGTTGTACATTAATCACTCATAAAACCTGGTCTGAAGTTCACCCCTATTATTGGAATATGCCAATACATTCTGGCTAACTAATAAAACACACTTATACACTATATGGGCAAATGTATTGGGACACACCTCTTAATTACTCAACTCATGTGTTTCTTTCGGTCCCATTGCCACAGGTGTATACAGTCATGCAAATAGCTGTGCAGTCTGCCTTTACAAACATTTGTGAAAGAATGGCTCGCTCTAAAGAGCTCACTGATTTTGAGCGTGGTACTGTAATAGGATGCCACCTTTGCAACACCAGTTTCTTCCCTCCTGGGTGATCCACGGTCAACTGTGAGTGGTATTATTGAAAAGTGGAAGCGTGGAAAAAAAGTGACAGACCATGTAAACTTACAGAGCGGGGTCGCCAAGTGCATAAAAATCACCAACGCTCTGGTGACTAAGTAACTGCGAAGTTACAGACCTCCTCTGGCATTAACAGCAGCACATAAACTGTGTACTTGCAGCTTCATGGAATGAGTTTACATGGCCAAGGGGCTACATCTAAGACTTAGATCACTAAGTACAAAGCTAAGCCTTGGCAAATGCCAGGAGATTGTTACCTGCCTGACTGCACTGTGCCAACTGTAATTGAGAAGGGATAATGCTATGGGGTAGTTTACCAGGGGTTTGCCTAGGCTCCTTAGTGACAGTGAAATCTTAATGCTTCAGCATACCAATACATTTTGGACAATTGTATGCTTCCATCTTTGTGGGAACAGTTTTGGCATTCCCCTTTTCTGTTCCAGCATGACTGTGCCCCAGTGCACAAAGCAAGGTCTATAAAGGCAGTGGGTGAATGTTTTGTGGAAGAACTTGACTGGCCCACACAGATCCCTGACATCAACCCCACCAAACACCTTTGGATTGAACTAAAATGGAGATTCTGAGGTGGGTGCTCTTGGCCTTCTCAGTAGAATAAAGCTGTTGTCGCTGCAAAGTGGGGAATAACTCCACATTAATGCTTATGGATTTAGAATGGGATGTCATTAAAGTTCCTGTAGGTGTAATGCGTAGGTGTCCTAATACTTTTGTTCATATAGTGTGCTATATATATATCTTTACTAAACACATCCAGGCTGGAAAATTTACAATTTCGATTACAGCTTTTAGCAGACACCCTTATTCAGAACAACTTACAGAAGTGCTTTGTATTCTTGTATTATAGCTTTGTGGACATGCATCAGTATTTTAAATCTGCAGCTACAGGGAACCAGTGAAACAAACACAGCAGTGGGGTGACATGAGTAAACGGTGGTAAATTGAAAAGCATTTCTGATGCTGCATTTTGCAGATGCTGTACAGAAGATACCTGCATAGCCTGTCAGTTTGGCAATGTTGTCAGAGAAAAAGAAAAAAAATATATATATATATATATATAGGGTTGTGTTGAGGTTGAGTTGTTGAAGTATATATAGGTTTGGTTAAATGAAGCAGAGGGACAGTTATAGAGAAGGAAACAAAGTGGTGATCTGAGAGATAACGTGGTGTTACAGTGACCTGTATGGGTGGGGAAGGTTAGCTGAAGAAAGTCAAGAATGTTGCCTTCCTTGTGCATTGAAGGGCAGGTTGAAAGATGACAAGAGAGAAAAGAGACAGGAGAGAGAAGCATGTCTGACAGAAGACTGAAGTCCCCTATCAGTGTAAGAAGACGCCATCTGAAGGGGTAAGATTCAAAAGATCATCCAGTTCTTCAGTTCCGTTACCTAGATGGCCAGGTAGCCAGAAGACAATGATAGAGAGGTTTATGGGGAATGTAATAGTTACAGTAAAATCTCCCATTACTAGCAATAACATTTACTGAAGATGTTAATCAGACCTATACAATGACAACGAAGAAGCTTAATCTGGTTATTTTTGTGACAGGGCACCCCTGACCCCAAGTGGCTGCAGGTAACTCAAGGGTATATCCTGCAAAAAAGAGGAAAGACTACAGAGCTCTTTTCTGTAACTCCAGAACTTGCTACCTCTGTCCTTCAGGCACTAGACTCTGATCCCATCTATGTGCTACTAGCAAACTTGCAAGTCATACACTACCCTGGTTAAAATGACATGATATTTAATGTACTGTTACCTCAATTATTACAAAATGTCAAGCCAAAGAAGCCACAACCCATTATGCTTTAGGCTGAAATTAGATATTGGTTTTGGTGTGGATTTCACTTTACCACCTAACATAACGTCATTTTCTGCTATTGTCTTTCCTCACCTGTCCACAGTACATTGTCCCCAGAATCATACTGAAACTTGTATGTGGCCTACAGCTAGATTAAGACAAACATCAGTGTTTCTCCTGTTGAGAATGTTTTTCACAGTGACTTAGCATGAACGCAAAGGCTTTAACAAGTATTAGAGGTTTAGGCAGGCTTCTTCATCTCCGTCACCAATGCACATTGCACACTTGGTGTGATCTTTTTCTCATACATGTGTATATAGATTGTGTTATTGTGTGCAAAAGTATGTCCACAAGGAGGAACATGTCAAATCTTAAATATCCATCTAGTATCTCTCCTAACATTTCAATTGGCCGCTGAGGATGTGGTTGCTGGTCTGTCTGCCAGTTCCTCCCTCAGGCATGACCAAATGGTGTCTGTGGAGCACCTGGCAAGGTTGCTCCAAACACCTGATCGATATGCCATGTGTTCTAACTAGGTTTATAAAGCTCTTTGGAGGACACATTTATGTAGAACCATCCTTTTTATATCAATCCAACCTTGTGTGCTGCTTGTCAAAAAGCTTTAGACAATAGAACGTGGTTCTAACATCATTAAAGATGCCTTTTATGTACAGTGGTGCTTGAAAGTTTGTGAATCCTTTAGAATGTTCTATATTTCTGCATAAATATGACCTAAAACATAATCTGATTTTCACACAACTCCAAAAAAGTAGATAAAGAGAACCCAGTTAAACAAATGAGACAAAAATATTATACTTGCTCATTTATTTATTGAGGAAAATGATCCAATATTACATATTACTGAGTGGCAAAAGTATGTGAACCTCTAGGATTAGCAGTTAATTTGAAGGTGAAATTTGAGGCAGGTGTTTTCAATCAATGGGATGACAATCAGGTGTGAGGGGGCACCGTGTTTTATTTAATGAACAGGGATCTATCAAAGTCTGCTCTTCACAACAACGTTTGTGGAAGTGTATCATGGCACGAACAAAGAAGATTTCTGAGGACCTCAGAAAAAGAGTTGTTGATGCTCATCAACAAAACCAAGGTTACAAAATCATCTCTAAAGAGGTTGTGTACAAATGGAGGAAATTCAAGACCATTGTTAACCTTCCCAGGAGTGGTCGACCAACAAAGATCACTCCAAGAGCAAGGCATGTAAAAGTTGGCAAGGTCACAAAGGACCCCAGGGTAACTTCTAGCCAGACAAGCCAGAAGGCTATTGGAAGAATGTTTTGTGGACGGATGAGGTCAAAATAGAACTTTTTGGTTTAAAAGAAAAGCGTTATGTTTGGAGAAAGGAAAACACTGCATTCCAGCATAAGAACCTTATCCCATCTGTGAAACATGGTGGTGGTAGGATAATGGTTTGGGCCTGTTTTGCTGCAACTGGGCCAGAACGGCTTGTCTTCATTGATGGAACAATGAATTCTAATTATATCAGAGAATTCTAAAGAAAAATGACAGGACATCTGTCCATGAAGATGGTGGGTCATGCAGCAAGACAACGACCGTAAGCACACAAGTCGTTCTACCAAAGAATGGTTAAAGAAGAATAAAGTTCATGTTTTGGAATGGCCAAGTCAAAGTCCTGACCTTAATCCAATCGAAATGTTGTGGAAGGACCTGAAGCGAGCAGTTAATGGGAGGAAACTGTGATAAATATATAAAACAGTAAATATCCAAAATACATTTAGAAATAAATATAGCACAGTAAAATGAAGAGTTTGCATTATTTGGTCAGATAGCTCTACACCTACCGAGATGTAAAAATAACCTTTACCTGTACCATCCACATACACATGGAATTTTTTGTTTGGTGCTAGAAGGAGAGTGAGCTCACCTATTCGTTATCCACAGTGTTCATGTCACTACTTGCGTGAGCCAAGACTTAAGATGATTAAAGATAATATTAAACAGTTGATTTAGACTTAGACTTAGGTCAAGATGTGAAAAAGACTGACTTAAGAGAGCTTTCTTGACCACCTTACACCAAACGGTCAAGATGATGCAAGCATCAACTTGGCTTCCAAATAAAGCTGCCAGATGCTACTATTGCTCACGTGTAAGGGGAGGATACAACATATAATGTGTGCACCCTTCGATGGACAGGAGTCCTGTCCAAGGGTTGGTCCCACTTTGTGTCCTGTACTGCCGGTTATGTCACAGCCCCCACAGCCCTGAATTGGATTAAAACAGGCAATGCAGGTATGCAGGTATGGAAAGTGTGTGAGGGTGAGTATCACTCAGAGAGCTAACTGTGATGAATTCATGTGTCTGGCTAGTCTCTTGTGGCTAGCTTCAATTATACTGCACTGAGGTCCTCAGTTCTGTCACTTTTATTCCGCATGTCTCAGTGTAATTTCAAACCATATGTTCAAGCAATGGTGCAGTTCCAGAGCTTCAGTGTGTGACTGCAATGAGTGCCTTATTATTGACGTCTCTACAGTGTACATATGCACAGTAAACAAGCATTGCACCATTAAGGCATTTTACTAGCTAATTAGCATGTTACACATACATGTTAAAGTGTGTTTGTCCAATTAGTTAAGTTTCCAGGCAGCCAAAGCAGATGTCTGGGGGCACCTTAGAGGACTCATAACTAGTGGTATAGCAGCAGGCTGGTTTTAGCTGATTACCAGCCTTAGCTGGTCCGGCTGGTTTGGTGGCTGGTTATAGAAGGGTTTTGGACACACACCAGCTGTTCAGGCTGGGAGACCAGCTGGCTAACCAGCTAAACCAACCTAACACCAGCTAGACCAAGCTGGCAGACCAGCCATGCCAGTCTAAACCAGCTAGAACCGGCCAGTTTTAGATTTTTAAAGCATTGTACAAAGATGTTTATCTGTCTGGTAGATTTCATAAATTTGTTAGCCCTCCAAAAAAGACTAGCTTGCATTATTTTGGACAAAAAACAGCACAGCACCAGCACTGACTAGCATAAACCAGCTTGGAGCAGCAGGAAATAATGTTTTGTATTTTTGTAGATGAGAGGCTATGAATATATATTAATATGAATTTTGAGAATGACTTCATCTTTGTTTGTTTTTTTAAAGCAAACACCTAAATGATTATCTCAATCTGGTTTAGCTGCTCAACATTTCAGTTTGCCTTTTGACCAGCCAAGTCCAAAGGCGTCCAATGCCAGAAACCATACTCATTATCTTGGTATTTACAACATGAGTAAGCTAAACATATGCTGGTTGTTTTTGAGCAGGGAGCAATGATTGTCTCTAATGAAGCAGAATACATCCTTTGTCCAGTGTCTATACATTTTTGACCATGTGTATACCAGAGTAAACAGCTTAATGTAAAACCGTTTATAAAACATTTGTAAAACCTCCTCCCCTTCAATAACCTTGGGTGAAGGCAATCACAGAACAAGAAATCAATGCTGTCTCCAGGCTACTTTCTCCAGAGAAACAGAGGTTTATGAGAAGTAACAGAAATAAATGCAAAATACTGTAATAAAGGTAATCAATCTAAATTATTTTGGTTTAAAAAACAATTTAAAAGTATTTAAAAGATATCCCCTGTCATTGAGTTTTTACTGACAGGATATTAACATGCTAATGTATGTTTTGGAACGTAAGCTGTACTCCATTGAACATATCTGATATATTTAACACAATACTCAAAAGGACTTTAGCAAGATTTTATTGTGGATAAAATGACTCTTTACTCAGCATTATCATTGTTGTCATGAAATATGGGCTCCAAACAAATAACATAAGCCTAGCGTTTATTTACCCAGGCTAGACCTACTGCTTATTTAGGATTGTGTATATAATTGATTAACTGAGCAGGCCTATATAATTATTAACTAGCTTAAAATAGCAAATCAGTTTCCTGAACAAAACTCCTCTGTTCACTTTACTTTGCTATCAGTTAAAAAAACGATTAGTAGATTACATTAGTTAACATTTAATCTGCAGGACATTCCTGTAAATTAGTTGATTCAACAGCAACTATACAGCAAAATGTTCAAGTTTTTAGCATAATCATGTCATCTCTTAATATATTTAGCAGTTTGACTAAAATATCAGCAGCATTCAGATTCATCACGTAATCATTTATAGTGGACTGCACACACTCTCAGTAAGAAATAAAAATCATGAAAGAAAGCTAGCCATTTAGCTAATGAGCACTAGCTAGGAAGTTACTTACACTCAGCTATCAGAATGAGTCACATGAGTTAGCCTACAGTTACCTACGATCACAATTACAGGTGCTCCCCGATTTATGGGGATAAATCCATCAGGATAAATCCATAAATCCATTCCGACAAATCCGACGAGCATAGTATTAAATATGCTTAAAGCACGACTGCAAGCACGGCTTTTTCTCACTACAATTCCCAGCACTCACCACTCCCGCCATGTAACTCCCTACATCACACACTGCCAAATGCAGGAGAGTACTGTAGTGCGTAACATGTTTAAGACACTTACATAGTTGGACAAAACTATAGTTATCATTAACTTCAAGCTTATTTAATAATAAAGTACTGAGTATCTCATGTAATTTACTGAATACTGTAACTGGCCGTGTCACGCACTGCCGACTTCCTCATCTGAGTGGAGTACAATATCATTACTGCGTATCTCTTGCCTGGAAAAATACAAAATTCAAAATTCAGAGTATGGTTTCTGCTGGATGTGTATTTATGTTTATTATCGGATTCCCATTGTAACGTCGAAACAGGTAATCCACCAACAGGTAAGGTTTAAGCTAATTTAGAAGGGAAAGTTAATTCCTAGTTTTAAGATCTGATATTTTGAAGTGTGACAACACAACAACTGATATAATTTTTCAATGGTTTAACAGCGCATATGTACATTAAACCACAAGGCACTCATCCAACAACCCAGAACAGTAGCTTACTATCTTTGAAGTTCCACTTAACAGACTGAGAAAGTGGAGTTTAAAAATTGATCGGTTTTATCTTGATTTATTATAGAATGGCATGGAATTCTGAATGATAGTCAATTAGAAAGAGCATATGAGTTGCATATCCCATGTTGGTCCAGGTTGGGCTATGCTGGGGAGTACTAGTCTGGTGAGGTGATGGTTTAGCTGGTAAACTTGAATGGTCTTTCTAGAGGTGCTGGTAAACTGGTTGACCACAACAGTGGCTAAAATACAAAATATGCTGGTCTTTGCTGTTCTATTTTAGCAAGGGAACTTTTAGAGCCTGTGATCTAAGATGGCTAGCTAGCTAACTTAACTAAGTTTAGTAATAAACAAAACAGTCTCATTGATTTGGGTACTGTTACAGTGGTGCTTGAAAGTTTGTGAAGCCTTTAGAATTTTCTATATTTCTGCATAAATATGACCTAAAACGTCATCAGATTTTCACACAAGTCCTAAAAGTAGATAAAGAGAACCCAGTTAAAGAAGTGAGATTCTGTTATTGATGATTGTACATCAGTACAGAAAAGGAAAGCATGTTCCTGTTTAGATTTTACATCATCTTTTATTGTGTCTGCTCTTTTAAATGTTTCTATTTTATTTCATTCTACTGTTTTACTATTCTTTTATGTATTCTTTTGTTTTTAACACTATTTTATTTTTATTCTTTTGCTTGTGTAAAGCACTTTGTATAACGTTGTCTGAAAAAGTGCTATATAAATAAAGCTTATAATTATGAAAATGTGCCAGAGTGAGTGAACCTCTAGGATTAGCGGTAATTCTGAAAGTGAATTCAGTTCAGTCCTTTTCAATGGGCACCTTGATGTATGTCTGCTAAATGCTGTAAATGTAAATGTATTTAAAAAACAGAGATCTATTGAAGTCTGATTTTCCCATCATGGAAGTGCATCATGACATGAACAAAGGAGAACCTTGAGAACCTCTGAAAAAGAGTTCATCCGGCAGAAAAAGCATACAAATCCATCTCTAATGTTTGGCACCCATTCCACAGTCAGACACATTGTCTACAAATTCAGGAAATTCAAGATCACTGGTACCCTGCCCCAGGAGCAGTCAAAGAAAATATATGTCTTCAAGAACGGGGCATGTGACAATATGTGAGGTCACAAAGGAACCCAACTAAATTAAAAAAGATAATACTAAAAAAGGACTTGTACATGTGAAAAACACAATATTAAGAAATTGTTCTATTACATTGTTTTACATAGTTATTTTAAATGTTTGATATTGCAGGTTAAAGGAATAATAGGATCAATATTACACAGATGCATTATTTACCACATAACTAGTCCATATGTTCAGGTGAGTCAAATCAAAGAACAGCATTTACACAAGAGCTTGCATCCTACTGGTAAATGGCTCACACACACACACACACACACACACACACACACACACACACACACACACACAACAATACACAAACAGCAATAAACAACAGATCATTGCAATATCCCACCAATTTCCCAGACTCTGACTATTGACCCAAAAATTCCAGTGACACAAGATCAGCAAAGTCTTTCAAGACCTTTCACATAGATACGTTAATACCAAGACAAGCACTGCAATACACAAACGCTCTGTGATCATCTGTGCAGCATGTCCTATGCCCCATAATACAGAGAGTCCACTCCAGAATTATTTTCCCCCTTCATAAAAATGAGTAAAATTCATTCATTCATTCATTTTCTCATCCGCTTAATACTGCTCAGGGTCGCAGGAAAGCCGGTGCCTAGGAAGCACTCAGGGTGCAAGGCAGGAACAACCCTAGACATGTCACCAAGCTGTTGTAGGACACACACACACTAAAAACACTTTAGAAACACCAATTAACCTAACACACGTGTGTTTGGAAGGTGGAAAGAAAACCGAAGTGCAGGACATGGGGAGGATATGTGAACACTACAGAGCTGGAGTCCAAGGTCGGGATTGACCAGGGGACGCTAGAGCTGTGAGGCGACCACGCTAACCACTGTGCCACCGTGCCGCCCTCTAAAACAGGTAAAAGTGGATATGAAAAATGACTTTGTAGTTAATGAGATTGACGTAACACTGAAAATTCGATAGAAATCAATCCCTTATTTGTTGAGAATTCATGCAAAAACCACGTCACAATTTCACACAACCATTATAGTTCTGAAGAACAAAATGCAGGAAGTGTGTTTACTTGAGTGTTTATGAATGCTAAACCTGCCATGACTTACTGTTGGACAGTTATACAGTGGGGTAAAAAAGTATTTAGTCAGCCACTGCTTGTGCAAGTTCACTTACTTAGAAAGATGAGAGAGGTCTGTAATTTTCATCATAGGTACACTTCAACAATGAGAGACTAAATGAGAAAATAATCCAGGAAATCACATTGTAGGCTGACTAAATACTTTTTTTCCCACTGTATACATATGAAGATACATAAAGACCAAATCTAAATCAGGCAAGGAGTCGGGACATCTCCATCTCTACACATATACCCCAGCTTAATGAACTGTGTGGCATCTAACCATCAAATGGAAGCTGGAGTTTGTAAGATGGTACTGGAACTTTGTCTAAATCAGAGTTCTGTTGACAGAGGAGTAGAGCTTTGGCTGCAAGCACAAATATGGGTTTGGCTTAACCAGAGAAATGGTTATAAAGCAAAGAACATAATCCTCACTGTTAAGTGTGATGGAGGATCTGTGAATCTTAGGGCAGTTTTCCTCCAAAGGCCCTGGGAATCTTGCTGAGATAAAGGGAATCATTGACTTAATGTAGTACCAGGACTTTCAAGAAAATCTGCCTGCCAAGAAGCTAGGTATTGGTTAGATCGGGCACTGATTATAAGCATCCAAATGTACTCAAAAATGGTTTAATGGTTCAGCGGTCCACAAGCAAGTTTTGACATCCTAGTCCCCTGACCTAAATCTTACTGCAACTTGTGAATTGAGCTGAAGAAGTCCAAATTTCTCCCTCTATATCTCGTCAATCATTGTAGCAAAATACTCATCAAATGTGGTTTTTTTTAATTAAAGGTAATATTTCCACCATATTTTCAGTCAGATTTAAAGCCAACCACAAAGACATTTTCCAAAACCATATATACCCATCTTTACCACAGGTGCTAATACATCTGGAGCTGAATGTGTGTATCTGAGCCACACACACTCGGACAGGCAGCTGAAAAGGCTCTCTTACCTTTGAGTACTGTCTGCGAAGGCTGAAGCGCTGTACCATGCTGTCTGAGGACTGAGTTGACCCGGAACACACTCACTCCCTTACCAGACAGACACACACCCTGTCCCAGCTTATCACCTCTTACCACATATCCGCAAAGGATCACACCAACCAAGCACACAAGAATACTCACACACACACTCTCGACAGTCACACACACACTGCAGTCTGATCCAGCTGTGTGCTACATATTGCTGAGTCTACTGAAATCTTCCATGAGAGACAGCGAGAGAGAGAGAGGGAGAGAGAGAGAGAGAGAGAGAGAGAGAGAGAGAGAGAGGGAGAGAGAGAGAGAGAGAGAGAGAATGGGTGGGTTCGCCGGTTCACTACTAATTTCTAGTTTTAAGGCAATCTCCTTCTTTCTCTCACATACACTCTCACACCCACAGCTGGCTCATGCTTCCTGCTGTAAGTTGAACGATGTTGCTAGGGGCTGAGCCGGACAGAGAGGGGGAGGGACTGCCGTGTCTTCCTTCCCCAGAGACTGAGAGACAGTGAAGGAAAGAGGGGTGGGGTTCGCTTTGAGGTATAATAGGGATGAAATTGGTTGTAGTAAACATATAAATATGTAAATAACATGACATTTTGTCAGAGAAATTTATGACATGCACATCCTCATCAAAAAAGGGGAAAAAGGGTCATATGTCATACAGACATTTCTATAAGCCCTCGGTTTCTGTGGCAACAGAGTTAATAACCTCCTTGACCTTCAGCTGTGAGTACTGCATATGGAAATGTCTCTCTCTAGACAAACACTAGCACATAGTAATACACATGTTTGTATTACTATATTAATGCAGTCCTTTCGCTGACTTGGTAATACTGTAGTTAAATAGCTAATCTTAACCCTAACCTAAAGTAACCTTAATTTGCCTTTCTGTCACTGTGGGAATCCCATTTACACAATGATTAATGTAGCTAATTAATTTATTACCTATTACTTGTAGACTGTTTAGCAGACCTCCTTAACCAGAGTTATGTACAGAAGTGCTTTGTATTGTAGACTTTACCTCATGCTAGCACAAAATATATATATACAGTGGTGCTTGAAAGTTTGTGAACTCTTCAAAATGTTATATACATAAATATGACCTAAAACAGCATCAGATTTTCACACAAGTCATAAAAGTAGATAAAGAGAACGCAGTTAAACAAATTAGACAAAAATATTATACTTGGTCATTTATTTATTGAGGAAAATGATCCAATATTACATATTACTGAGTGGCAAAAGTATGTGAACCTCTAGGATTAGCAGTTAATTTGAAGGTGAAATTAGAGTCAGGTGTTTTCAATCAGTGGGATGACAATCAGGTGTGAGTGGGCGTCCTGTTTTATTTAAAGAACGGGGATCTATCAAAGTCTTCAAAACACGTTTGTGGAAGTGCATCATGGCACGAACAAAGTGGATTTCTGAGAACCTCAGAAAAAAAGTTGTTGATGATCATCAGGCTGGGAAAGGTTACAAAACCATCTCTAAAGAGTTTGAACTCCACCAATCCACAGTCAGACAGATTGTGTACAAATGGAGGAAATTCAAGACCGTTGTTACCTTCCCCAGAAGTGTTCGACCAACAAAGATCACTCCAAGAGCAAGGCGTGTAATAGTTGGCGAGGTCACAAAGGACCCCAGGGCAGCTTCTAAGCAACTGAAGGCCTCTCTCACATTAGCTAATGTTAATGTTCATGAGTCCACCATCAGAAGAACTTGCTTTGTGACTCTCCTAGATTCTTCCTCTTTGTGACTCTCCTAGATTCTTCCTCTGTTTGGTAAGGTAAGCTGTTGTTTAAGTAGACTATCTGCTTAGAGCTGCTAGTGTCAGTGCTGTAGGTAACTGCTTATTAGTATCTTCAGGTGTATATTGTAAACCAGTATCGGGTTAGCCTAAGGTGTGACTTGTGGGCAGGGCTTGTGTGGGTGTGTGTGTATATAGTCAGGGTGACTGCACTTGAAGAATCAACTTGCTTTGACGGTGGTGGTAGGATCATGGTTTGGGCCTGTTTTGCTGCATCTGGGCCAGGACGGCTTGCCATCATTGATGGAACAATGAATTCTAAATTATATCAGAGAATTCTGAAGGAAAACGTCAGAACATCTGTCCATGAACTGAATCTCAAGAAAAGGTGGGTCATGTAGCAAGACAACGACCCTAACCACACAAGTCGCGTGGGTTCACAAACTTTCAAGCTCCACTGTATTATACGCTATTAGGTACATTTCAGTCACAGGTCACTCATTTTTGTCTGGTATAATCTCCTTCTTCACTTAAGAGCTGATTGAAAAGCTGAATGTTTAGTGATGTTTGAAGACAGCGAGATTCCATTCTGACATCCAGTGGAAGTGCATTCCACACCCTGGGTACCAACATACACCTACTCCTAACTTTAACCTCTGTAAAAAAGGGAAATCCTTTGGCTCTGTTGGCTATTGAGACATATGGTCCCCACAATGGTATGTAAACATCTCTTTCTCTCTCTCTCACACACACACTCAGAGTTTATATTTAAGGACCAGTGGTGATGAACATGTGTGTATGTGAGTCTAGTGCACCAAACAGCCAGTCTGTGAATAGACCTGGTTTAAGTGCTCCCTCTTCTGGCCATTTACACTTCATGCTTTGCTTCTTTCTGTTATCCCAACACAAGGCATTCCTCAATGTGTTCTGATTGTCGCAGAGTTCATACAGCTAAGCCATCTCATAAACCTCTATAGCTACCCAGTTCATAATATGTCCAGGCATTTTGGGTTTAGCCAATAAAATGTGCTACAATAAAATTATAACATGAACTAGCAAAATGGGAACATGGAGTCAGTTTAACTGCAGCTTTATTGCAAATGTGTTATATAATCCAAACATACACTGGGATGAAAAGAAGGAGAAGGATTCATACTGCAGCAGGATGACCCAAAATACACATCAACGCTTTGCACCAACATCTTGAAGATCAGAAAATATCAAAGTGCTGACTGGCTGTCATAGACTTTCCTCTACAATCACCTAACCTAAACCCTGTCAAGGATTTATGAGGGCATTTGATGACCGAGAAAGCCAAGAATTCAGTAACATCACAAGATGCTCTTTGGAATATTGTGAAACCATGTCAGGATAACATGGATCATCAGATTTTACAGAAACTCACATGCATGCATGCTGTCATTATAGAAAAAAAAACTTTTCATTCAAATGATTATGTTGTTTATATTATTTGTGATGAGAAACATGATGATAAAAATGCAAATGAAATGCATTTTCCCTATTGGTTTCAGAATTTTGGACCAGTTCAATGCAAATATTAAGGGATTTTTAGCAATTTGAAGCGATGAAAAACAAGAGTTTATCACTTACCTTCTCTGCCTCCTCAGTTGACTGACAGCTCAAGGTGGGTGGCATGTGCATATGGGTGGGGCTACTTGGAGCATCAGAGCTAGAGGAGGTGTGTGACCGCTCAGCCTGCAAAACAGCATCGTGGGTAGTGTGCTGGAGGCTCAATGGGCTTCTTCTGTGAGGTGATTCTGCCATAGTCCCAACCACTCTGGCTCGGTGGCACCTCATGCTGGTTCCTGCCCTCATGCTGGCGAGCGGGTTGTTGCCATATTTATGAATCACAGCTGCATATACGGTAAAACCAAACAGCACATCAAAATCAAAATTGGAAACAGGTTCAGCAGTCCTGAAGTTTCACACATAGACACTCTTAAGGCAGGATATGAAAAGAAGAAGACAGGTTTAAAGACTAGCAATGAGGAGTTCCATGTCCTGCTGAGGTAACAGAACCCTGACATTGGGTGCCTGTCATCTCATTTCTTGTGGACAGACAGTTATCCATTAGATGAATTAACTGCACATTTTATGCAGGACAGCCATTAAGAAATACAATTTAAACAATTATAGCTGACTATCAGTATGCTATGACCAGTGAAATATTAATTTCATTGTAGATACTGCCCAAAAAATCCTCACTTGAAAGTATCTGACCCACTGATGTATTTTTCAAAGTCACTATCAGCATTTGATCATGCATTCGAACACATCTCATATCTGTCGTCATCACGCTTGTGATATTCGCATTTTGCAACAGAAGCTGGAATGACTTGTTCACATTGAGGACGTCAATACAAGATCATCATAGGTTATCAGTCAATACTCACAGCTATGATGTTCGGAACTTATTTAATATGAAAATAACAGAATCAGTTCCAAGAAAGCAGTGTTTTTAACATTTATTTCATTGCATTTGATGTTTTCTCTGGTCAGTTTCATTTCATTGGTTAAGAAATGTCATTACTGCATTTCAAGCCTGCAACATGTTCCAGAAAAAAGTTGGGATGGTAATGTTGCCATTCCTTCTCACAATACTTAAAAGGCATTTAGGATACTAAGGATACTAAGGGATAAAGTGTTTCAGGTGTTATTTCGGCCCGTTCGTCCCGCAAACACATCTTAAAATGTGCAACAGTGCGGGGGCGCTATAGCCGCATTTTTTTGTTTCTAAATTCTCCACACATTCTCTATTGGGGACAGGTCAGAACTGCAGGCAGACCAGTTCAGTACCTGTACCCTCTTCTTCCACAGCCATGCCTTTGTGATGTGTGCAGCATGTGGTTCTGTATTGTCTTGTTGAAAAATACATGGACGTCACTGGAAAGACGACGTCTTGAAGGCAGGTTATGCTGCTCAAAAATCTCACTGTACTTTTCTACAGTAATGCTCCCATTACAGAAGCATCACCAGTCTTTCTGTGAGGAACACTGTATTTAAACTTTCCATAATTTTCTTGACAAACTGGAGATCCTCTGCCCATCTTTGCTCCTCAAAGACTCAAACTTTAGTAGATACTGATTTTGAATCAAATCATGACTATAATCAACTTTTTTTCCTCATTTGTAGCTCTAATTTCTCCAGTCTTGGAATGTGTTGCAGACCTGAAATGCGGAAATGGATGCTTATTAACAAATGAAATGAAGTTGGCCAGACAAAACATGAAATATTTTGGGTTCGTACAATTTGAAATGAAATATAAGTCAAAGTAAATGTAAGATGCACTGTATTTTCCATACAGTCACAACTTTTTCTGATTTGGGCTTGTAAAACTTTAAATAAATGTAATAAGCATTAAACCATAACTGTACTGCATGCCACTCCAGGAGTCCTGCTGGGCTAATCATGCCCCCAAGAACATAGCTGCGTGCCAAAAATATTCAAGGAAGCAACTAAAATAAAGATCATGGTTTTCGTAAACTGGAGGAAATGCTCACATACTCTGCCATCAAGTAATCTGGAGAAGTAGATAGTGATACATATTTTTCTAAAACAGCTTCCAATTATCTCTACACAAGGGTGGACACTGGGGCTGACAATTTGGCTCAAAAATTAAATGTGTATCTACTGTACATATTATCCATGGGATTTGACTAAATTTGAGCTTTAAATATAACTGTAAAATATTGGATATGAAAGCGGTGGACATAAATTTAAAATCAATGTTATTTCCTACATCCCCAAAAGAGGGCGTTTTAGCATTTCACATGTGAAGCATCCATTACACAGTATTATTATTATTATTATTATTATTATTATTATTAATAATAATAATAATAATAATAACAGCGCTGTTATTACTTTTAAAACTATTATTATTATTATTAATAATAATAATAATAATAATAATAATAGTTTTAAAATAACAGCGCTGTTATTATTAATAATAATAATAATAATAAAAATAACAGCGCTGTTATTACTTTTATTATTATTATTAATAATAATCATAGTAATAATAGTAATAACAGCGCTGTTATTATTATTATTAATAATAATAATAATAGCGCAGTTATTACTTTTAAAACTATTATTATTATTACTGGTAGTAGTAGTATTAATAATAATAATAATAATAGCGCTGTTATTACTTCTAAAACTATTATTATTATTATTATTATTATTATTATTATCGTTGTTATTGTTGTTGTTGTTGTTGTTATTGTTGTTGTTGTTGCTGTCACAGTTTCTGTTATTATTATTATTATTATTATTATTATTATTATTATTATTATTATTGGAATTACAACTTAAGAAATGCTTAATTCATTTGCTAACAGAAACCCAACTGGATATTGAAAGCATGAGTTAAATGCTTGTTCCAAGTTTTGAAAGCTCTCTTCATCCACTTTCATTATCAGGCACATAACATAAACACTGCTGATGTTTGTTATTTTTGCATATTGCTCTAAAACTGGGACCGACTGTGCTGCAGCCAGGGTGTACAAAGACGTGAGTTAAGGCTGTTTCAGAATCAGAATCAAAATCACACTTGTGGAAAAACTGGGCATAGTGGAACAATAAACATGTTATTTCTCATACAGCACTATTCAAATGCCTTGGTCTTTTCAGGACATTTTGCTAATTAATCTCCTGTGTTCCTGCTATGTTTTTTACAGTCCAAGCCATTAAGAAACAAGAGTCATTGATGTGTTGGGACATAATTACACAAACATGCCTGGTATAAATTATCTGACATTCGAATGGTGATTTTCTGTACGTATTCCTCAATGTATTTGGGAAAAGGGGTAACATGGCATCACTAAGTGAACTAGCAGTATCACTACGCTATTGTACAAGTATGCGCCGTTTAATGTCCATCCATTAAATGTCCTTTCACTTTAAAGGCCGAGGTCTTAAAAATTATAATACAATCCCAAATCAGAAAAAGTTGGGACAGTATGGAAAATGCAAATAAAAAAACATACAGTGTTTCTTACATTTACTTTTATTTCATTGCAGACAGTATAAACCTGAGATATTTCATGTTTTGTCTGGTCAACATTTCATTTGTTAATAAACATCCATCCTCTGCACTTCTAGGAATATGTTGGTCAAACCAGCCTGGCACTTTTAGTACTAATGTAGAGTAGTGAATTGTTACTGTGTGGACTTTTGAAATTCGGGCTTCTTTGATTTATTTAGTTTTTTATTTTGTATAAAAACATTAGAACACTTGAGGCCATGTGTTATTTTGAATAACATCACTGCTGGATTTATCTACAGCACTTGCTTTTGGCTCTTGCATGCAACAAAATCACAGTCGTGATTCACCATAACACACTCCCTCTCCTGTTCTATTGCTTAATTAAATGATGTTACCTATGTCCATGTCCAGAAAAAAAAAATTAGCCTTCTTTAATCAGACAATTTTAAGATAT
This sequence comes from Ancistrus triradiatus, assembly GCA_025084515.1. Lineage (NCBI taxonomy): Eukaryota > Metazoa > Chordata > Actinopteri > Siluriformes > Loricariidae > Ancistrus > Ancistrus triradiatus. The sequence continues at coordinate 6,202 of JAJAGP010003365.1, read as the reverse complement.
TCATTATTCAAATAACAATATCTCAGTTCATAAAACCACAAAAAGTAAACAGGTTATGATTATACATCACACAGTTTATTAAGAAAGGTCCACATTACCTCAGCAACCCTAAGAAAAGCAGAAGGAAACTGAGACTGAGATCATTACTTGTGTCACAATCAGTAAATGTCCTCTAAGGGGATCTTAAAACTATCATAGCTGTAGAGACAAAAAGTTACATATCTGTATGATAACAAGATGAATATGGATTACTGAGCAAGACACTATTGAAACACTTGAAATAATCCAATAAAGCAAAATATAGTCTTGCAGCTACCATATAAATCGTTTTTGTTAGAGGTCCTACCTTTTAACCGACGGTAGGGGGGGAGTCGGTCTAGTTAAACATCTGTGGGATCCTGACAGCAACCACAATCGTGCATGTGCATCTGCGTGATTGTGCATAGATCTATGTATAGATGCATAGATATGCAACACCTGCATCCACTGGTTTTGTTCTGGCCTGGTAGGCTTAGCGGTTGACCGGTCTCGTAAAGGAGATCGGCTGCCTAGGGGCTGGAACCCTGAGGTAAGGTAGGGTAATCGCCATGGAATGATTGCTTACGTTTCCGTTTTACTCCTGGTCCTCAGACGCTGAGCGCCTGCGCGTCCCGGCAAGTGGCGCTGCTCACGACCACTACTGGACCGAGCATTAGCTTCCTTTGTAGAAGTCCCCACTGTCTCTAGACGGCATCGGCAATCGCTGGTCGGATCCTGGCTTGCTTTTGGGGGCCCAGCCAGGTTCTATGGCTGAGTCGTCTACCCCCAAAAGCAAGGGGTGCCGGCGTCCACCCAAGCCTCACCCGGGGCTGCTGTGTTTATCCATTGCTTTTGGTCCTGCTAGCGAGCCTGATTTGCCTCCTGACTATGTGCCATCTCAAAACCCGCCCAATATGGAGGGTCACCGCCGCCATAGGCGACAAAAAACCACCAGCTCTCCATGGGCGGTTCTGTTGCCCTCTGGTGAGCTTAAGCTCTACCCTCGGGTCCGGCTGGAAGAACCGCTCAGTTTCTTCACACCTGCTGAGCGGGTTCCCATGCCGTGGTGGGACCCACGTATCTTTGTACCTGGGTCAGCCATGCTTTTTCGCCTCGTACCTGAGCCGTTAGTGCCACCTAGCTCCGTACCTGAGCTGACCACACCCGCTATCTCCGTGCCTGAGCACGTTAGCTCCGTACCCGAGCACCCTAGCTCCATACCTGAGCAAGATAGCTCCGCACTTGAGGTATTAGCGTTGCCTAGCTCTGTACCTGAGCTTGCCGCACACATTAGCTCTGTACTTGAGCAAGTTAACTCTGTATGTGAGCAGCTAGCGCCACCCAGCTCCGTACCTGAGCTCGCCGCTCATTCTTTTGGTATATTTAGCTTCTTTCATTTATTTATATTTTTGGTTCATTAATTCCATCTTGAGCTAACTGCATTTTGGGTTCTAAAACCATTATTCTTTAGTTTTAACAGTTTGCCACCATTTTTATATGGCGACCCATAACAGTTTTACTGCACTATAAATCCTTCAAATCACTTTCTGTGTGAATCCATCCAAATTAGACCAGGCAAACATCTTAATTTTATATACATGCTTTTCAATGCTGACCAGATAACCAGAAAGCCAGAGTGTTACTGTGGATGATGTACAGTGAATATATACCAAACTCTGTAGCTCTCCAGCATAACTCACTCTGGGTAACGTCAGCCTAGACAGGACCAATACACTTATTAACACCAAATATTTCCACTGTTAATCTCATAACCAAATAACCATTTATAATTGTGAAGGTTTTTGGCTTTAGTTGACAGTTCCAGAAGTATGGTAAACACTTGTAACAGCAGATTCTTGGCTAAAACATTGAAGACAAACTGCACTTTGCCAGTGAGGAGCTGTAAACTACAATGTTAATGTTTGACAACTATAAACAACCCAGGCCTTAAACTCAAGCAAAATGTTCTGCCTGTCATACAAAACGATAAGCTTTTTACAACCTTTATTAATTAAAATGGAAAGTTCACATGGCAGATTTATCTCTCTCATCCAAAGGTTAAATGTTTTTTTAATAATACTGGTTTAATTGGAGGGTGGATTGGATTTAGATGTTATCTTGAGTACCTGCTATGTTTGCTGAAGCTTAATCCTCTTTTGCTTGTCAGAAAACAACGCTTCGTTCTCAAGGACTGTGGGAAATAGTTCAAGCTTTACTTCTGCTGAAAGTCATTTTGAGATGCTCCACAAAACAGTAACCCAGAAACGTTTCCAAGTCCAAATCTGAACTATCCTTCTTTTCTTTCGAAAAATGGATTGTAGGTGTTTTGAATTGGGAGTGCGGGATGGGGGTTAGACAGTTCAGAAAAAAAACACTATCCAAAAAGAATTTCAGTGTAAATGGACAACAAAGGAATGTAAAGAGGTGTGAGTAGGAGATTAGACTGCTCAGGTGTGACCAGGGTTGCAGGCTGTGGTCGGTTATACTCAGCTAGCTCTAATGGCAAAATGGTATAAAAATCAATTCTGGTGCCAAAAAGGATGATTACACTCGGTTCATAACTCATCAAAGTCACTGAAGGTCAACCCATTATTGTCTCATTTGATTTTTGAAGTTTCTAATCTCCCCCTCTCAATGTTTATGAATGACTAAGGAAATTTGGCCTTTGTACCACGGTGTATTATTATTTTGTATGATTATTTGTGTGTACTTGTACATTTTCACAGGGGGTGGGGTGTTTGGGGCAGGGTTATTGGCAGAGAGATTCACAGGGAAGTATGTACACTGATAGGGCACCAGCATATCACAGGACAGGGTAGACGTTGCTGTTGCAGTGCCATCTGAAATCCCCTCCCTCCCTGTGTGAAAAGCACTGCTGGATCTTGAACCCAGGTCACCACAGTGGTGGGCTTACAAATTTCTGCTGCACCACACATCATATTTTACCACAGTGAAATACAGTCTCATAAATGATCACTTAAGACATAACTCTGTAGGATAGATTCCACTGTAAGGTTAAGCAAATACCTATATAAAACATGTTTATAACCCACTTTATCATCCTTATCAGGGATGCCAGTATTTCTGTCAATAATTCTGGGGCAGTAAACATTGGTACACAATTTATAAGCAAGCTAGTTAACATCCAGCCAGCTATGCAAGTGTTTGATTAAATGCATACTTGTAAGCATGGCTTGGCTTTATTGTTTTCCACCACATACACTGGCTGGCCAAAAAAAAATTACACACTCTAATATTTCGTTTGACCCCCTTTCCCCAAGATCTTGTACTGATGATGGGAGATTTCGACCATTGAGCAAAGTCTTCTCCAGCACATCCCAAAGATTCTCAATGGAGTTCAGGTCTGGACTTTGTGGTGGCCAATCCATGTGTGAAAATGTGTCTCATGCTCCCTGAACCACTCTTTCACAATTTGAGCATGATGAATCCTGGCACTGTCATCTTGGAATATGCCTGTGCCATCAGGGAAGAAAAAAATCCATTGATGGAATAACCCCCCACAGGCTTGTACGGTAAACACTAGGCATGATGGGTGCATCACTTCAGCCGCCTCTCTTCTTACCCTGATGTGCCCATCAATCTGGAACAGGGTAAATCTGGACTTATCAGACCGCATAACCGTCTTCCATTGCTCCAGAGTACAATCTTTATGGTCCCAAAGTGCAAAGTGAAGCCGTTTTTGCTGGTCAGCCTCACTGACAAGTGGTTTTCTTAAGACTACACAGCTGTTAAGTCCCAATCCCTTGAGTTCCCTTTGCATTGTGCATGTGGAAATGCTCTTGCTTTCACTATTAAACATATCCCTGAGTTCTACTGTTGTTTTTCTACGATTTGATTTCACCAAACGTTTAAGTGATCGCCGGCCACATTGCTTCCTCGAAGATGATGTTTCCCCACTGTCCTTCCACTTTTTAATAATGCGTTGGACAGTTCTTAACCCGATTTTAGTAGTTTCAGCAATCTCCTTAGATGTTTTCTCTGCTTGATGTATGCCAATAATTTGACCCTTCTGAAATAGATTAACTTCGATTCCACAACCACAGGATGTGTCTTTCGACATGGTTGTTTCACAAATGAGAAGCTACTCACTGCATCAGTTAAGGTTACTTAACTTGTTGCCAGCTGAAAATGCAGTAATTATCCGAATGGAGGCTCTTAGCTTTTTGCTTAGTTAAACCCAGGTGGTGGCCTATTTTTGGCCAGGCAGTGAATCTTATATCAATATAACTTTTCAGCTTGGCTTTTTAAATTAAAATGCACTATATTTTGTGTGGACAGGATGGTGGCTGTTAGCGCTGTCATCTCACAGCTCCAGAGATCCCTGGTTTGAACTCCAATTGTGTGGTTTTTGCACCTGTGTACTGTGTGGGTTTCCCCTGTTTCCTCCCACATCACAAAGACATCTGTTAGGTGAACTGATATCTCTAAAGTGTATTTTTGTCGGTGACTGAGTGTGTTTTGTGGGTGTGTGTGTGTGTGTGTGTGTGTGTGTGTGTGTGTGTGAGTGTGTGAGAGAGAGAGAGAGAGAGAGAGAGAGAGAAAGAATGTTCTCTGCATTGGAGTGAAATCCAAACTTTAATTGAAGTAAACTTAGTCTGAGAAAAAAAAATCCCTCATAAAGAAATCATTTTCAAAATCATATTTTAGGGGTGGAGCGATATGGGTCCATTTTTTTCAAACTAAGATTCATTGGCTCCCCCCCTTATACCCCCCTACTCATTTATATTACAATCAGGGTCATGGGGTCCCCAACACTATCTGAGCCCACTTTCACACATATTTCACCCTCTGTCTTGCGGGAACCAGTCTTGGGAACCAGACACTATAAATAGCTCTGTCAGAGTGGTACCACAACTGATCAAGATGGCAAAGCGATTCACTGTTCAGACTCCCTTACAGTTGATATTGGAAGAGACAGAGAGGTTTGATGGTGATGCAGAGGAAGAAGTTTCAGAATGTGAGGATCACATTTCTGAAAATTCAGAGTCTGACACTGAGGATGAGCATCAGCCAGCTCCGAAACATAAAAGAGCCTCAGGACCAGCCCTTCAGCAGCCAGGACCAGCCTGTCAGCCAGTTCCGAAACGCAAGTGCACCTCATGACCTGCCTGCCAGTAGCCAGCCCCAGGACCAGTCGTTGAGCAACAAGCCATAGGACCAGACTGTCAGCAGCTTGCAAAGGACAATGTATGGATGTCAAAAAAGGGCAGACCCCGCATGGCTGCCAATGTGATTCAGATGACCAGGACCTACACGCTTGGCAATCAAAAGAAAAAAAAAAAACTTGGAAAAACTTTTCCAGTTATGCCTGTTTTATGATGCAATTTCTTATTTTGTTAGATTTTCATTAAAAAAATAAACAAAAATGAGTGGCATTTCTATTCATAAATGTGATTTAACAAAAGGGAACAAATTAACATACAGTAGTGAACCCTTTAGAATTTGCTATATTTCTGCATAAATATGACCTAAAACATCGTCAGATTTTCACACAAGTCCTAAAAGTACATAAAGAGAACATAGTTAAACAAATTAGATAAAAATATTATACTTGGTCATTTTATTTATTGAGGAAAATGATCCAATATTACATTTTAGTGAGTGGCAAAAGTATGTGAACCTCTAGGATTAGCAGTTAATTTGAAGGTGAAATTAGAGTGAGGCGTTTTCAATCAATGAAATGAAATGTCTTATTTAAAGAACAAGGATCTGTCAAAGTCTGATCTTCACAACAGATGTTTGTGGAAGTGGATCATGGCACGAACAAAGGAGATTTGAAAAAGAGTTGTTGATGCTCATCAGGCTTGAAACGGTTCCAAAACCATCTCTAAACAGTTTGAACTCCACCAATCCACAGTCAGACAGATTGTGTGATTCAGTGCTTCTAAGCAACTGAAGGCCTCTCTCACATTGGCTAATGTTAATGTTCATGAGTCCACCATCAGAAGAACACTGAACAACAATAGTGTGCATGGTAGGGTTGCAAGGAGAAAGCCCCTGCTCTCCAAAAAAGAACATTGCTGCTCGTCTGCAGTTTGCTAAAGATCACGTGGACAAGCCAGAAGGATATTGGAGGAATGTTTTGGGGACAGATGAGACCAAAATAGAACTTTTTGGTTTAAAAGAAAAGCGTTATGTTTGGAGAAAGGAAAGCACTGCATTC
>JAJAGP010003364.1:0-76114 GCA_025084515.1 Ancistrus triradiatus | reverse complement strand
CTTCCCATCCTTACAGGCAGAACTTGTGTTACTACACAGTGGATCAGTTCATATGAGCGTTAGGACTGGGATAAAGTCTTGCCTTCACTTCCAGCAGACATATTAACTTGCAGTTGCAAGACTCTTCTCATATTAACATCTAATGTAGTAGAACAGTAATATCTAAGGGTGTGACGATACACGTTGCTAACGATTCGATTCACGATACCCAGAAGCGCACAGTCAGTGTCTGAGCTTTAAATTGGAGGTTTCTTGGCCGATCTTTGTGTTGATTGGTGTGCACTAGAAGAGTGACGAGGAAGATAATCCTGGTGACGCTGAAGATGTGGGTGATGTGGAAGATACCGGTGACATTGTTGATGGAGATGCTGGTGATATTGGAAGTGTTGGTGATGACAGTTATGAGGTGAGCCCTACTACTGAATTCATTTCGAGTTTTGATGAACTTTTCTGTTACTCAATAACAATGCAAATGGTGTATTAATAGAAAATGCGTACTGGCTTGTAGTCTTTGGACTTTTATAATTAATATGACTCACTAAATGTAGGACCAAATCTAAAAAACAAAACAATTTTGCATTTCTTAATTGTGGCATAAAAAACAGCGAGGTTTCAATAGGGGTGGGTACTGGAAAGGACTTCCCGATACGATTATATCACGATACATTGCGATGCATATTGCGATATTCCACGTAGGTCACTGAAAATATACAAACAGCTGAAATATAAGTTGCGATGTACAATCCGAGCCGTCTTAATCCATCACGTCACGTTGATTATCCAGCCAGCAAATCGAGTCAAAACCCCCTACTGCGCCATCTACAGGAGCGGAGATTGTACGTTACACTCCATTTAAAATGTGTTCATTTTTCCTTCCAAAAAATGATATTTTGAGCTCAAAATCCACGTAGAAGAAATCGCCTGATATTGCTGTACCGATATTTTAGCACAGCCCTAGTTTTTAATGACCTCATGTCCCTGTTTTAAAGGTTTCTTATGTTATTCTTTTAGTGATGCGCTGAAATAAAATTGAACAAAACTGAAAACAGAATTTTGCTTGGTTTTTAATGTGCTTTTTTAATGGCGTTAATGCTTTTTATTTCCATTAATTCAATAAATAATTACAATTCTGACACGACCATGTAGCTGAAAATGAGACTCGTCAGACCAGGCAACGTTTCTCCAGTCTTCTGTTGTCCAGTTTTGGTGAACCTGCACAAATTCTGGCCTCAGTTGCCTGTAGCTGACAGGAGAGACACCCAAGTTGGGTCTTCTGCTGCTGTAGCCTGTCTGCTTCAAGGTTGAACGTCTTGTCCATGGTTATTTGAGTTACTGTTACCTTTTTATTAGCTTGAACCAGTCTGCATTCTCCTCTGACCTCTGGCATCAACAAGGCAGTTTCACCCACAGAGCTGCCCTCACTGGATAGTGTCTCTTTTCCGGACCATTCTCTGTAAACCCTAGAGATGGCGCTGTGTGTGAAAATCCCAGTAGATCAGCAGGTTCTGAAATACTCCATGCCACGTTCAAAGTCACTTAAACCACCTTTCTTCCCCATTCTGATGCTCGTTTTGAACTTCAGCAGCTCGTTTTGATCATGTCTACATGCCTAAATGCTTTGAGCTGCTGCCATGTGATTGGTTGATTAGATATTTGCGTTACCAAGCAGTAATATTTGAATGAAATGCTGTGTTAAACAGTCATATGTGGTAGTAAAAACATGCAGAAGAATGAAAGGGCTGTCAGGTAAACCCTTGTCCTTTTATTATGTCTCTCTGGGATCAGTACGGACCGAGGAAGCGCAAAAGGCGGATGTGTGGAAGGTGTAGGGCCTGCCTTCGTGAGCACGACTGTGGGAAATGTGATTTCTGCCTGGACAAGACCAAATTCGGAGGACCGAACAGACTGAGGCAGAAATGTCGGTACCGCCAGTGCCAAGTTCGGTCTCGCCTTCAGGTAAGTCCCATTTACATTTACAGCATTTAGCAGAGCGACTTATAAGTTATACAGCCTTACAGTCCAAGCAATTGTGGGTTAAGGGTCTTGCTCAAGAACCCAACAGTGGCAGCTTGGCCGAGGTGGGATTTGAACCCTGGACCTTCTGGTCCATAGTCCAGTACCTTAACTACTAGGCTACCACAGTCCCACAAATCCCATGTTGTTCAGTCGAGCATATTCAGTGTGGAACCGATTTTGATATACAGTACCAGCCAAAAGTTTGGAGACACCTTCTCACCCAGTGTTTTTCCTTATTTTTGAAAACCATTAAGAAGCCATGAAAGTCCTCAGGTTAACTCTTGACGATGCCCACCTGTCCAGGTGATTCCCTTAAAGCCGATTGAGAGAATGCCAAGTGTGTGCAAAGCTGCCATCAAAGCAAAGGTGGCTACTTTGGAAAATCTGAAGTACAAAACATTGTAGTTCATTTAACACTTTTTTACTTACTACATAATTCCATGTTCCTTCATAGTTATGTCTTCAATATTAATAGTACATGTAGAAAATAATAAACATAAAGAAAAAACATTGGATGAGTCCAAGATGTGTCCAAACTTTTGGCTGGCACTCTACCTGTATTCAGTATCTGGGCCATTTGCAAGGCAGGGTTGGGCTGTATTTTCATTTAGTGCTTCTTTTTGTTTCTATAAAACACACTGCACAGATCTCACCCGTGTTTCTTTCTCCCTCAGGTAGGGTGGAGTAAATACACTAAACATCCACCCATCTTTCTGGAATCAGAACTTGAAGAGTCGACGGGCCGAAAGCGCGGCAGACCTCTGGGGAAACGGAGAAGGAAACATCGGCCCTGGAGCGGAAACCCTTCTCCGGACGACGAAAAAAATGACAACGAAATGGAGGAGGAAACCTGGCGCCCCGGCAGGAGAGGACGACGGAGCAGGAGCAGGAGGAGGAGATTCGGACGTCCCAGGCGGCTGAAGGATAACGTGGACGACATGGCCGATCCCGAGATCGAGGACGGAGGATCGGGTGATCTGGAACAGGTGATTAGGCATCATGATTGGCCCGGATCGTTTCTGTCAGCTTTGTGATGGACTGTCAGCGCTCTGATACTGGTTACTGTTCCGACAGACCCCGTATGTGCTGTACGATGAGGTCAGAAGTGGTTTCTACGAGTCCGAGGAGCTCTACTCAAACAGCTACGTTCAGGTAGAGATCTGCTGAATGATCTGAACCAGTCGTGTGTAGTTCTGACCTCGGGTGGTATTGCGATAAATAAAACTCCAACTTGCTCGTTACAGCATGTGTGCTGTTGTAGTTGTAAATATGTCCAGCAGGGCGCAGCATTGTATTATGCAAAGCCGGTCTGTGATAAGTGCCGTGATAAAAGCGTGCTGGGGTGAGAAATAAGCGAGGATGATCTAATGGCAGCCGAACCTGTTGTTCATTTTGCTGTTAGAATGGCTTGGTGTTTCAGCTGTGAATAGTGGCTCTTAGAGCCTTATAAAAAAATCTCATATACATTTTACTCAGAGTAAAAGTGTAGTGCAAAGAGGACAAGGGCATAAAAAGATCTCAACTATTTGTTTTTAATTAAAACACCTTCAGAAATTAAAGTGCAATAGCTACAGCACGTCTCATTGTGATAAGCCATGGCTGGAACGAGAGCTTCTGCTGCTCTCTAGAGCTAGTTTGTCATTGGCTTACAGGTGGCATGTGACTGGAATGAAATGTGAAACCTTTCAGTACCACAAGTCTGTGCCGTGAATCACCTGGCATGCTGGTTTCCATCTCATTAGACACTAATTTGCATCTTGTATACAAAATACAAACTTTGTTGTCATTGTGTTTGAATTAGAACGGCACTGAAATCAACTTGATGAGGACCAGCGAACCTCAACCGGTGATGATGCAACCCGGTCATTTTCCTCTCAGCCAGGTGAGCACCCTCACAGCGAGTCTGCTTCAAACTAGGACCTGACCAACATGTCTGGACGACACTTTTCATCCTTCAAAAACCTGTTTATAAAAGTCTTACATTGTACTAGCTTGCTCTTGGTAATAGAGTATTAATGGGTGCTTACTAATAATATCATGGGGAAAAACCTGAAAGTGTTGAAATGTTAAGAGAAACTTGCCATCTGTTGCTTAAGCCAGGTAAGGTACCAGCACAAAAACACACTCAGCAAACCTTAGCTGGATCATTCTGCAAAAAAGTGCCTTACAAAAAGAAAAACAAGAGATGGCCAGTGCCTATAATGGCAACTGATTTCTGACAAAGTTTGTAGCTTACTGTCAAAGTGAAGAAGACCAGTGGACCTTCAGTGTTGGGTACCTCCTGAAATTGACAGCGGTGCCACACAACTGAGACCTCACTTCTCTAGAGGTGGTTGAGCACTCGGAACCAGCGTTGGGTTGCTTGGCACAGCCCAGATATATGGCGTCCTGGCACGGCTAGGCTCGGGTGGAATGGTTTCCTGGCACTAAAGTCTGGGTTGAGCTTGATTCGGCTTCAGTGGTTCGGCTGTATCTGTGTGTCAGTCGTCTCCTCCTCACACCGGTCCTTACTCTTATGCTTGGTACTGTTTTGGTTGGCATTGTTGTTGGCACTGTTTCGTATTTACTACTTCGCTCTCTGGTGTTTGGTTGTAGGATTTGGTGTACACTGTATCAGCTCTGCTTGAAGACCCTCATCCGCTGGTCTCTATGATGTGCAACGGTGCCCCTCTTTCACTGAGTCATATGCCCAGCCCTGTTGCACCCCTGCCTCTGAGTCATATGCAAGGCATTGCCGCACCCCTGTTTGTGGGCAGCATGCCCGAGAAAGCCTTCTCTCCGCAGGTGAACGAGCTCCTGACCAGCAACGGCGCCTCCCTGCGGCTCAGCGACTTTCTGAGGAGGAACGGACTGGAGCTGGTTGAGGTGGACACTGTTTACCCACAGCTTTTCCCACCTGCACATCAGGAACCAGAACCTGCACATCAGGAACCGGAACCGGATCCCCTGCACGAACCAGAACCGGATCCCGAGCAGGAACCCGAATCCCCGACACAACCGGAAAGTTTTGGATCGTCTCCTGTGGTGAGGAACGGAAGTTTACCAGAAAATAAGGCGGAGGCCAGTCTTAAAGAGACAGCTGTCCATAATAATCAGTACAGTAGATGGGAATCATAGGGGGTTTACCTGCTTAAAAGTAAAATAAAAGAAGTCATTGTTAAAACCATAAACAGATTTTCAGACAAGGCCTAACAGTAGATTAAAAACCCCAATTAAATGCACTGATACACAATCATTCATCGAGGAAAATGGCACCCAATGGTCCCAAGCCTCCTTGACCCTTTGCTTCCTTCCCGCAGATCGTGCAGACCGGCAGCCTGGAGGATTATCCAGCAAGTTCCTCGACCCGGGACCCGGGGCTGCTGGAGCTGTTGTGTTCTCTGCGCCGCACCGTGCTTCCCGCTCACTGGGTGGGTGTGATGACCAACGGCCCCGTGCTCCAGCTCTTCCAGTGCTCCAAACTGTCCACCATGGCCGACACGGTGCTGCAGATCGAGCAGGACTTCCTCTTCCAGATCAGCGTGCAGAACCAGCCGCTGCTCCCCACTCACGCCCTGTACGACCGGCACCCGGCCCGCCTGGAGAACGTGGCCGAGATCGTGGCCGTGCTGGTGGACCTGGAGGAGCTGAACGTGTGTCAGGGCTACCAGAGGTTCGAGGCGAACTCGCGGAGGGAGCCGCTGCTGTGCGCGCGAGCCGCCCTCTGCCAGCTGCTCGTCCCTCAGAGCCAGGACTGCTGCGAGAAATGCCGAGCGTGAGCGTGGAGTAACACGCAGACCACCTTCTCACCGCCGGCCCGAAGATTCGGCGCCCTCTCGTGGCAGGTTACTGTTCGGAACCACGCCAGAACTCCGGGTGTCCGACCCAGTTAAAGTTTGGCGCTAATTTAAAAGTTCTCCTGGCAGTGGCGACTCCGGCGGGATAGATGATATTCATCTAGTCGAGCTTGCAAGCCTGAGCAAGCGAACGAACCGCCGTTCCCGGTGAGATTTCAGATCCGAGATTTCCCGACCTGTTTCCCTCCTCCCTTTCCCGAGACCTTTCGAGAGAGTTTTATTTTTTAATTTATTATTACTACTGTGACTTTGTAAAGTGGTGCTGTAAGGGCTCGGTTTGTTTCGAGTGCTTCTACACTCTGGAGCTGCTCCTCGTCTTCTCGTTAGGGACGCACTGATCCGAGTGGGCGCTGAAAGGCTGGCTCGGCGCGCGGGGAAACGTGAAAACAGCCCTGGCGCCCGCCGCGTTTTGCACAACATAGCACCAAAGGCTCGCAGGGCGCCAGTCTGTGATACTGGTGCCGTGTTGTAATGAGACTCCCTCATTCGAATGGTGCTCTGCCCTGTGGATGCAGCTCTCTGTAGCAGAACACGTCTTCACCGAGCATGTCCATCTCATCCCGATCCGATCCCTCGGCGTTGAAGGGAAGGAGCAGCGCGGACGCCCTTTGCTTCCGTCCGGACGGCCGTCCGTTCTCTTAGTTCTCGCGTTCGCTCTCATTAGTTCATGGGAGTAAACTGATCTTAAACTACCTCTGAGTGATTCGATGGGCCGACGCTGTATTTCAGCCATCACTGGTCTCCATTAATCGTTCGGCACTGCTCTTGTCACGTCTGCTTTGCTTTAATCGAAGATGCATGGAGGTTCAGCTTTACAAAGAGCAGGGCAGGGACGCTGGACAGATTGTTGGTTTGTACCTAGGGAGGATTTAAACACTGTATACACGTAACGGTCACTTTAATACACTGTCCTCTTGTAGGTGTACAGTTAGGGTGTACTCACTAGGCGTGCTGTGCCGTGCCTGAGCATGTTTGACCCCCATGAAGAGCAGGAATATGGTCAAGTCGGCAGCCTCTGTAGAAATCTCATAATCGATAAATATCTAGTCAGGCGTATGAAGGGGCTGTGTGTCAGCGTGCCCAACACGACTCCAAAATACCCACAGGTAAGCACCAAGGAACGTCCTTCCAATCAACGTCCATTTGCCTTACAGACCGAGGTCTTAAGAATCGTAATAGGAAATAAAAATATCTCCTATACAGCGATGTGTTCCAACAAATCCATTGTAAGTTGCATTTATTGCAAACCGAGGAGTTTAATATACACTGCCCAGCCCAAAAATCTAATTAAAGAAATTAATGCAACTCTGCAAATTACATTCATTTTTCTCCCAAGATCTTGTATTGATGATGGGAGATTTGTTCCACTGCACAAAGTCTCCTCCAGCACATCCCAAAGACTCTCATTGGAGTTCAGCTCTGGACTCTGTGGTGGACAATCCATGTGTGGAAATGGTGGCTCATGCTCCCTGAACCACTCTTTCACAATCTGACCCGTCTGAAACAGATGAACATCTTTTCCACGACCACAGGATGTGTTTAACAAATGAGAAGCTACTCACTGCATCATTTATGGTGAAAGAACTTGTTGCCAGCTGAAACATAATCACCCATGCGGCTCTTTTTTTAACTATATTACTAATTCTTAGTTAAATCCAGGTGGTGACTTTTTTTGTGGCCGGGCAGTGTATGATGTATACATCATAATGTAGCATTATAGCATTAACACTAAAGTACAGTTAGGCAAAATCACTAACACAAAGCTTATTTTGTAATAAAGTATTAAATATCTCATGCCATTTATTGAACAATGGATGGAAGGTGAAAACGATTATTGCGCCACCACGGCTTTTCCTCACTACATTTCCCAGCGCTCATCACTCCTGCCACATGACTCCTTACGTCAGATGCTGCCGATTTCCTCATCAGAATGTGGGCGAGACGTTCAAAATTCAGAGTAGGGTTTCTGCTGAGTGTGTATTTCTGTTTGTTATTGGATTCTCATTGTACATGTTTAAGCACAGTGTGAGCGCAGGTCGTCAGGGTGGGGGTGGGGTTTCACAATCGTGCTCAGGCAAGGTACAAGGCAGTCGGGCATAGTGTGAGTGCGCCCTTAGAGAGTACACTGATGAGCCAAAACGTCATGACCACAGACTGAATATCGTTGATGATCTCATTAACAGCACACAATAAGCTCTGGGATATATTACACAGCAAGAGAACAGTTTGTTCTCATAGTGGAGGTTCAGGAATAAAGACCTCTTAAACACCCTGGCTTTTGTGGGGTGTCATTGAACCAGAGATGAAGTGTTGGCTGTCAAGGCTTACATTTCGCACAGAGCTTTGGATCTAGACCTAGAAGGTCGCTTGGTCCAGTGAATCCCATTTTCTTTTCCATCAAGTGATAGCATCTGGAAGCACTGTTGGAAGAAGATGAGCCTGTGGAGGGAATTTGATACTCTTCAGTAATGTTCTCCTGGGAAACCCTAAGTTCAGACATTCATATGGCTGTCAGTTTGACGTGTCAATTATCCAAACATTGTTGCGTCGCAGGTGGTCTTAAAGTTTTGGCCCATCAGTGTATAGCTGACGATTTCCATTCTTAGTTTGTGTTCATCATTCTCTAGTATGATATGAATCTAATATACATTCAGGACCCAGGTTATTAGGTGCACCTACCTTGTACTAACTTGAATAATACCCCATGCAGATGACTGTGTAGGTGCTGACTGTAGTCCATCTGTTGCTATGTATCTGTCAGCCCTTTCTAAAAGAAACACCACCACTGATTAGACCATATTTGGAAGGTAGACAGTTCTGACAGGGTATCTCCATGGCGCTGTGTGTTGTGGTGCTGTGAGTGGATCAGATGTGGGAGGTCAGAGATTTGTTAATGTCAGTACTTGTACTGAAAAAGCTTCCAAAAACTAGACAGCTATTCTAAATCCTACAGTACAGAACCACTTAGGGTTATACAAGCACTTGCGGCGTCCTCCACAATCATTGGCACGCTTGGTAAAAAGATTTATTAGGAGTTAATCTTTGGGTGAATCAGCTTAATGTCACGCTGCTAAAATGAGAATTCCAGCCTTTAAGTGAAGTAAATTTAGTCAGAGAAAACAAATCCCTCATCAAGAAATAATTGTAACAAAATTACTGGCACCTCCGCATTGAATACTTTGTACAGCCTCTCTTAGGCTGTGAACCAGCATTTAGTGTTCTCTTATAAGGGGTTATAAGGACGGAGAAATACAGAGCAGAGAATCTCTTCAAATCATCCAGAGTCCTATGTCCTCTCTTGTGACCTCTTTTCTGTAGCTTACTTCACAGGTTTTTTCTGTGGGCTTCAGATCAGGAGACTGAGCTGGCCATGGCAGAGCTTGATTTTGTGTTTACTAAACTATTGTTGATGTTGTTTTGGGTCGTTGCCCTGCTGGAAGATCCAGTGACAACCCGTTTGCAGTTTCCCAGCAGAGGAAAACAGATTTTGAGTTAAAATGTCCTGGTATTACATGATTCCCAGGACCTTTGGTTGGAAAACAATCCCACAGCCTCACAGACCCTGCACCATACTTAACAGTGGGCATCGGGTTCTTTTCAGTGTACTCTCCTTAACTGTTTGTTGCTAATAAGCTCTGGGTTTGTACACAGGTCCAGTAAAAGTCCCAATAGCATTTAGCTTTGTTAGATGACCGGAAATATTTTGAGGTGACATCTGATTGTAGTTTTGCAGAGTTGGAGACCCAAAGATACTACTGTTTCTTGGAGATTTGTTGCCCCTGTTACTGTTCTCCTCACTGTGCATGGGGGCAAAATAAATGCCCTCATCTGGCAAAGGTTTGTCACAGTTCCAGTTGATTTGTTCTGTTTAATAACCCTAGATATGGGCATATTCAGGTGAATAGCTGTTTTTATAGCCTTTCCATGACTTATGAATGTCCACACACCTTTTTCTTATTTGTATTTTGTGTTCTGTCTTTCCCATGTTGTAGAATAACTAAGAGAATTTGATCTCTGTGTTATTTGATAGGCATACAAGAAGTTATGGATTGTTACTGGTCGGAAGTAAAATATAAACTGATATAAGATGCTTTTCTGTTGGTGCCAATAATTGTAGCAGTATGTTTTTTGTTAAACATAATTTATTGGTAAGGGATTTTATATTCTCAGACTAAATTCACTTCTGTTAAAGATTTATTTTTCACTGTTGTAGTGTGAGGTAAAGTCTTATAACTTTCTTTTAGGGATGCCAGTAATTGTGGAGGGAATGTATACCCTGAAGTCGACCGTGTATTGGTCAAGTGTGCTCTGCTCATTTACACAATTTCCGGATAATAATGGATAATGAGTGTGTGAATAAGAGCTGATAAATTCATAGCTTTTATGCTAATAGTTTACCTAAACTTTGGCAAGACTGGGCGCTTGGGTGTTTGGCATACTAATTCACCAACTCTCCTCTGCGGAGACCCGTGATTACCCAGATTTTGTGTGTGAAAGGGACTGAAGTCATCTACCATTTCAGTCAGTAACCGTATACAGCCTTTATGCAAACGTTTGGGCAGCCCTGAGCGACGCCTGTCGAACAGAGACGCCTAAACTTCTGTATAAGGCTAATTCTTTAGTCACACAGCACTGGTACAAACGTGTTAACCCAGGATTTATACAGTGCAATACAGCACTGTTTGGCGTTCAGAAGTTGTACAAGCGAAACCAATGTTACCTGCTGTTCGGGTGGCCATAATATTGTGTGCATTAATTCATCGTATTCAGAAGTCTCCGACTGTGTCCAGGAGGGGGCGCTATAAGCTATTCTTTTTTCCCAACTGTTTTTGGGCTGCGATGCCATTTCATCGAACATACCAGGGTCTAGATTGTCCTTAGCCTCTCCCAGGTACCCAAACGTGTACTACTGAAGCCGGTTCTGAATACACTACACGTATTTGTTCATGTTTATGTCAAGAAGCTGTTCATGCTACACGCTTACCGAGTGTTTAAATTGCTGTTGGTGCTGAACCTAATCGATATACAGTAGTGCAGGAATGTAGGATCACTCGTATGATAAACGATCAGAGAATTTCTCAGTCAGTGTTCAGCTGATGTGCAGTTAAACCGCAGCGGGTTTGTTTCTCCTGAAATCTTGCCATTTATTCCACTGTTCATGCTTCAGACTCTCAGACCAGTCTCTTCAGAAGATGGATTCATTCTCTTACTTACCAGACTTACTTAAGTGTTTCACTGGGAATGTTTGCTCCTCTAACACACCTGAACATCATTTCGTATGTCTGAAGCCCTTTATTTTCCATTAAAAGTGTTTAATAAATACATGTTCTGGATCATTTTATTGTACATTTACGTCATTTACCAGATGCCCTTATCCAGAGCGACTTCCAGCTGATACAGTCTTATAATCCAAGCAATTGGGGTATAAGGACCCAACAATTGCAGCTTGGCAAAGGTGGGATTTGAACCCAGGACCTTCTGGTCCACAGTTCAGTACCTTAACCACTAGGCCACTTTGTCGACACACTTTTACCGGTCTCCACATGTTATGCAGATAAGCTTAAAAAGTAATTAGTAAGGGGGGTTACAATAAGTAAGTTTTGAAGGATTGCATCTCCCCCTTCATATGCCTCAAAGTGGTTTGGTCCACTGACTACCATCACCCGACCTCACACTCATCTTATTTCATACTGTCACAATGGATAAATGATAAAGTACAGTACATATTTAAATTGTCCTAGATTTGGTAGCACAATTGTCCATAGTCCATAGTTTGCTGAAGCTCTTGTCTCAGCTGGTCAACAGGAGGCGCTATGAGCTATATATATTTTCCAAAAGCTCTATTGTCGGTCAGTGACATGATGTTTTTCTAGCTAGTGAAGACGCTCCTCAATGTAATGCTTAGGGACATTTTGGTGCCTCGTTTTCATTGCTTTAGTCATCAACTTTAAATCTGCAAAGATGTCTGGAGTCTTGTGATCAGAATTCTATTAGAACTAACTTTTAGTAGCTTGTTTACACATTTTAATCTTCAACATGAAATGGTTTAATAAAAAATATCTGATAACTTGAATTGAAACTGACGCATTGAATGACTAAAATGCCTGATTTGTCCTTTTAGAGGAACCATTACAAAGTTAAATTAGGTATAAACCAATCACCTTTCAGGGTCACACACCAGAACCAACTGCCTCCCACTGGATGTAAGACGTGGTGGGTTTTGATTAATACAGAATAAAATCAGCTGTTCCTTGAGGATTCCACTACAAGTAGTGCATGATAACACAAATAATTCACCAATGGTTGGAAAGCTGCTTTCAAAAGCGCTCTGGGATGTAAAGTTGTCGAGAACTTTGAGAAGGATACAAAAAGATTTCAGAGACTTTAAATATCCCTCTGAGTACCATAACCATTATTAATATGTGGAACGTGTATGGCACTATTGACACCTTACCTAAATTGGGCTGTTGCTCCAAACTGGATCCACTGATCTGAGGAGCTACCAGGAACCCAGTGGCAACTTTCATGGATTTACATCTTTATGGGTGAGATTAGTTGATCTCTGCGTGTGACAACAATCTGACAAGCTTTACACAAAGTTGGTTTGTACAGCAGGGTGGCAAGAAAGGACTCTCTTCTGAAAAAGAGGCACACCGTGTCGTTCTAATGCCGTGTGGAAAAAGGGTTTGGGTGAGACCAAGACTGAACTTTTTTCTTTCAAATCCAAGCTCTATGTTTGGCGAAAACCAAACACAGAACACCACCCAAAATAAACCAGACATACTGTGAAGCACGGTGGCGGCAGCATTATGTTGTGGGAGTATTTTCCCTACAGAGGAAATGGATGCTGTTGAGTATTTCTTAAAAACCTGTGGCCCACTACTAGACAGCTGAAGATGGGTAGGTGGTTCTTCTACCAGGACAACAGTGACCCTAAGCCACACACACCATCAAAAAGCAATACGGCGGCTTAAGGATAGGAGGGTGAATGTCCTTGAGTGGCCAAGTTAGAGCCCTGACCTAAATCTTTGGATGGACATGAAGACAGGAGTGCATTGGCAGTCAATAGGGGCACATCAAGTTAATAATTCCTCAGTAAGCATTTTTGAATTGGAACGCTAGTTCAAATTCAGTTTTTAGGAGTATTGTAAGCGTTGTGGTGATATTACAACAATGCAATGGCCTAAGAATTGTCTTGTAATACCTGAGCATTATTAAAAGCAAATAATTCAGTACTTGAGTCACAATCTGATGGTACAACTTTCACTTGTATCGAAGTAACATTTGACCAATAGTATCTGTACACTGACATAAAGTAATGACGTTGTGTAGTTCATCCACCTCTGATCACCACAAAACCTAACCGAACAGGAACAATCTAGCCAGGATAATATGTATAAAAATATTCCCAAATCTACAGTGGTGCTTGAAAGATTGTGAACCCTTAAAATTTTCTATATTTTGCATAAATATGACTTAAATGGACCTATAACTCCTAACTAAAAGTAGATAAAGAGAACCCAGGTTAAACAAATGGGACAAAAATATTTTATATTGGTCATTTATTTCTTGAGGAAAATGATCCAATATTACATATTAGTGAGTGCCCAAAAGTATGTGACCCTTTTGCTTTCAGTATCTGGTGTGAAACCCCCCTGTGCAGCAATAACTGCAGCTTAAACGTTTCCTGTAGCTGGTGATCAGTCCTGGCACCACGGCTTGGAGGAATTTTAGCCCATTCCTCTGTACAGAACAGCCTTCAGCTCTGGGATGTTGGTGTGGTTTCCTCACATTAGCTGCTTGCTTCAGGTCCTTCCCACAACATTTCCATTGGATTAAGGTCAGGACTTTGACTTGGCCCATTCCAAAAATGAAACTTTATTCTTCTGTGAACCATTCTTGGTAGAACGAACTTGTGTGCTGAGGGTCGTTATCTTGCTGCATGACCCACCTTCTCTTGAGATTCAGTTCATGGAACAGATGTCCTGACATTTTCCTTTAGAATTCTCTGATCTCATTCCGAATTCATTGTTCCATCAATGATGGCAAGCCGTCCTGCCCAGAGATGCAGCAAAACAGACCCCAAACCATGATACTACCACCACCATGTTTCACAAGATGGGATAAGGTTCTTATGCTGGAATGCAGTGTTTTCCTTTCTCCAAACATAACGCTTTTCTTTTAAACCAAAAAAGTTCTATTTTGGTCTCATCCGTCACAAAACATTCTTCCAATAGCTTCCTGGCTCGTCCACGTCGATCTTTAGCAAACTGCAGACGAGCAGCAATGTTCTTTTGGACCAGCAGTGGCTTTCTCCTGCAACCCTGCCATGCACACCACTTGTTGTTCAGTGTTCTTCTGATGGTGGACTCATGAACATTAACATTAGCCAATGTGAGAGAGGCCTTCAGTTGCTTAGAAGTTACCCTGGGGTCCTTTGGTGACCTCGCCAACTATTACACGCCTTGCTCTTGGAGTGATCTTTGTTGGTCGAACCACTCCTGAGGAGGGCTAACAATGGTCTTTGAATTCTCCTCCATTTGTACACAATCTGGTCTGACTGTGGATTGGTGGAGTCCAAACTCTTTAGAGATGGGTTTTTGTAAGCTTTTCCAGCCTGATGAGCATCAAACAACTGTTTTTCTGAGATCCTCAGAAATCTCCTTTATTCGTGGCCATGATACACTTCCAACAAACGTGTTGTGAAGAGCAGACTTTGATAGATCCCTGTTCTTTAAATAAAACAGGGGCCCCCTCACACCTGATTGGTCATCCCGTTGATTGAAACACCTGACTCTAATTTCACCTTCAAATTAACTGCTAGTCATAGAGGTTCACATACTTTTGCCACTCACTAATATGTAATATTGGATCATTTTCCACATAAAATAAATGCCCCCCCAGGTATAATATTATTGTCCATTTTGTCTCATTTGTTTAACTGGGTTCTCTTTATCTACTTTTATGGATTTGTGTGGAAAATCTGATGATGTTTTAGAATCATATTTATGCAGAAAATATAGAACTTCTAAAAGGGTTTCACAACTTTTTTTCAAGCACCACTGTAGGTGCGTAAAGCAGATGAGAGACTATCCAAACATCTCTGCAAGGAGTAACTGTGTCCCACCACTAAAGAAAAAAAAGGTTGGATAACCTGATAAAAAGGGATGAGAGAAACAATCTCTGCATTGAGTGTCTGTGTCCCACACTAAGCATGGAGAACAGAAAGAGGAGAAGAGAACTGTCTGAGGACTTGACAACCAAAATTGTGGAAAAATATCAACAATCTCAAGGTTACAAATCCATCTCCAGAGATCTTGACATCCCTTTGTCTTCGGTGCGCAACATAAGCAAGAAGTTTACAACCCATGGCACTGTAGCTAATCTCCCTGGACATGAACAGAAGAGAAAAATTGATGAAAGGTTGTAACGCAGGATAGTCCAGATGGTGGATAAGCAGCCCCAATCAAGTTCCAAAGAAATTCAAGCTGTCCTGCAGGATCAGGGTGCATCAGTGTCAGCGCGAACTATCCGCCGACATTTTAATGAAATGAAACGCTATGGCAGGAGATCCGGGAGGACCCCACTGCTGACACAGAGACATAAAAAGCTAGGCTGCAGTTTGAAAAAATGTACGTGTGTAAACCAAAATCCTGGGGAAACGTCTTGTGGACAGATGAGACCAAGATAGAGCTTTTTGATAAAGCACATCATTCTACTGTTTACTTAAAATTGAATGAGGCCTACAAAGAAACAAACACAGTACCTAGAGTCAAATATGGTGGAGGTTTTGGGGTTGGTTTGCTGCCTCTGGCACTGGGTGTCTTGAGTGTGTGCAAGGCATGATGAAATCTAAAGATTACCAAAGGACTTTGGGACGCAATGAAGGGCCCAGTGTCAGAAAGTTGGGTTTGCATCCTAGGTCATGGGTCTTCCAACAGGACAATGACCTGAAACATACTTCAGAAAACACCCAGAAATGGATGGAAACAAGGCGCTGGAGAGTCTGGAGTCTATCAATGAGTCCAGATCTAAATCCCATTGAACACCTGTGGAGAGGTCTTAAAATTGCTCTTGGGAGCAGGCGTCCTTCAAATATGAGATACCTGGAGCATTTTTCAGTGGACGAGTGGTCCAAAATTCCAGTTGAGAGGTGTACGAAGCTTGTTGATGGTTATAGGAAGCGATTGATTTCAGTTATTTTTTCCAAAGGGTGTGCAACCAAATATTAAGTTGAGGGTGCCAATGATTCTGTACGGCCCATTTTTTGAGTTTTGCATTAAATTATATCAATTTTGGCTTTTTTTGCTCTGTTTTTTGAGTTATTCCAGTGCACACAAAGAAAATCAACATGTGTATAACAAAACGTGTAATTGCAAAAATTTTCTGGGAGGAATACTTTCAGGGGTGCCAAGAGTTTCGGCCATGACTTTATGCTTTTGAACCTATGAGAGAGTCTCTGGTGATAGCAGAATAAGCCATATTTCATCATAAGTCACTTTGTTCCATGGCTGCCCTAAGATTTTTGGGATGATGGACCATGCTCAGTACAGTCATGATGATAGTGCTATGGTGGTATAAGTGTATCAGGTGCAGCACTGTTAGTGGCTGTTACTTAACATGACTGTTGGGTTGGGAATGGTACAAGATCCCCAAAAATCCCATCAGCAGCACCTGGACTTACACAAGGACTTGCAGAGCTTCTTTGGAACCCTAGCAACAACTGGACCTGAACATACACATTATTAGGTATACCTGGTCAACCCCTTGTTAATGCAAATATCTAATCAGCCAGTCACATGGCAGCAACTCAATGCATTTACTAACTCAATGCACCATGTCGGTGTCTGTGCTCTTCTGAAAATGGACCACCACCCATTTTAAAATATCCGGTCAGTGGTAGCCTCTTTCATTGCTCCAATCTGTGCAAATCCCTGCACAGTGCATACGGTTGGGAATAACTACTATCCGAGTGCTATTATTATTATTACTAAGACGTCCAAAAATTTATGAAAGCCCTCCTGCTGGTCCAAACATCTTTCCGCGCACGCCTTGCTTTGTGCACGTGACCAAGCTAACGGGAGGGTGTGTTTGGGGGTTGGTCTGGTTAAATCCACAGCCCTGATTGTTGTGTAAACACGGAGTGAAAGAGAGAGAGAGGGAGAGAGAGATGCTGCATGAAACCAGGATGCAGCACCGGCACCATCAGCCTGCAGCACACAGAACCGGGCTGAACCGGGGCGCAGTCGCGAGCCATGCCGGAGGAGCGCGTGCATGCCGGAGTGTCGAAGTCCAGCATCCACTGAGGTACAGCCCTGTTTAACGATAAGGAGTGTGCATGGCAACAAATAGGTTATAGCAGCAGATGAATGGATTTGTGTATTGGTTAAAAAGACTTGGGTGCGTTTTGGAAATGCCGGGACGCGCCACATGGTTCGCGTGACACGGGCTGAATCTCAAACGCATCCTTATTGGATAAACAGTGCACTAGTTAGGGTGTAGCAGCTATTATTCCTGTTTCTTCTCTTGGGATGTGAATTACAAGAGACAGAAAAGCTGTGCATTGGTTAATAAAGGTTCCAGCTTATTTGATTTTGGAAAATAGGAAAAACATACGAAATATGGATGTGCAGTGGATTGAAAGGTTTCAGGTTCCTTTGGTTCTGTAGAATAGGAAACCTGTGATGTCACATTTGCTGTGAACTGCATAGAAAATGTTCCAGTTTGCATTAGTTCTGGACAAATGGGGAAATCTGTGATGCAACGTCCATGTGCATTGGGTTAAAGCGATTCCAGGTTTCTTTGATTCTGGAAAACTAGATAAAGGTGAAGTATGGGTGGGATAAGTGGATTAAGGAGCTAGGTTCATGTGGTTCTGTGACAATGTTGCTGTGCATTGGACAAAAAGATTACAGTTTGTATTAGTTCTAGAAAAAAATAGGAAACCTGTGCACCATTCGCTTAGTTCTGTGGAATAGGCAAACTGTGATCTAATATTGCTGTGCATAGAATTAAACATGTTCCAGTTTGGAACAGTAATGCGCATTGGATTAAAAGGTTTCAGGTTCCTTTCGTTCTGTAAAGTAGGAAAACTGTGATGTGTTGTTGCAGTGCATTGGATAAAATAAATACAGTTTGCCTTAGTTCTGAAAAACAGGGAACCATTTGATACAATATTGCTATGCATAGAATAAAAATGTTCCCGTTTCCATTAGTTCTGGAAAAATAGGGACAAACTGTGATGCAATATTAATGTTCATTGGATTAAAAATGTTCCAGTTCCTTTGGTTCTGGAAAAATAGGAAAACATGAAATATGGATGTGCAGTGGATAAAAAGGTTCCAGTTTTTTTTGGTTCTGTAGAACAATATTAGCTGTAATATAATATTGCTGTGGATTTGATGACGAGATTACAGTTTGCATTAGTTTTGGGAAAAATAGGGAAAACTGTGATACAATACTGAGGTGCAGGGAATTAAAAAGGTTCTAGGTTAATTTGGTTCTTGAAAAATAGATACAATATTGCTATGCATAGAATAAAACAGTAGTTCTGGAAAAACAGGAAAACTGTGAATCGGCGTTGTTGTGGATTGGATTTAAAAGATACCAAGTCCTTTTGGTTCTGGAAAGATGGGTAAAACTGTGATGCAATATTGATGTGCAGTGAATGGAAAAGGCTCAACGTTTGTTTGGTTCCTGAGAAGTGGCGAGAGTGTGGAATATTGATGTGTATTGGATGAAAAAAGTTTGGGTTTGCATTAGTTTTGGAAATATAAGACAGGAATAGGAAAAACTGTGATATAAAGTTGATGTGCGTTATTGCTGTGGATTGAATCAAAAGCTTTTAGTCTGGAACATGGGGCAAACTGGGGTGCATTATTGATATGGGATGGATTAAAACAAGCCAGACTGCTTACGTTCTGGAAAATGAAGAAACGTGCAACATTGGGAACGTTTGGGTTGGGAAAACACGCCATTGCTGTGGACTGGATTAAAATGTTGCTGTTTGCTTTGGTTCTGTAGAAGCTGCAGTGGTGATGTATGTTGTCAAAGATGTTTCAGGATGTTTGAGTTCTTTAAGCATTCCACAAGTTTAGTTCATTTAGAGGAGCATTTGATAAGTCTTGAACCTTATAGGACCAGAGCTGATAAGAACATTGTTTATTTCTGTACAGTCGTATGAAAAAGTTTGGGCACCCCTGATAATTTTCATGATTTTAGTTTATAAATCATTGGTTGTTCAGATCAGCAACTTGAGTTAAATATATCATATAGCAGATGAA
Source organism: Ancistrus triradiatus (assembly GCA_025084515.1). Classification (NCBI taxonomy): domain Eukaryota; kingdom Metazoa; phylum Chordata; class Actinopteri; order Siluriformes; family Loricariidae; genus Ancistrus; species Ancistrus triradiatus. The sequence continues at coordinate 56,979 of JAJAGP010003364.1, read as the reverse complement.
CACAGTGATATTTGAGAAGTGAAATGAAGTTTATAGGATTTACAGAAAGTGTGCAGTAATTATTCAAACAAAATTAGGCAGGTGCATAAATTTTGGGCACACCCCCCACAGAAAAAAAAATGACATCAATAATTTAGTAGATAGATCCTCCTTTTGGTAGAAAATAACAGCCGCTAAAAATTCCTACAGCTTTCCAGTCTGGATTCTGGGTGAAGGTTGCTTTTGGACCCATTTCGTCTTCCTTTAGAAACATCTCCAGTTCAGTCAGGTTTTTGATGGTTTCCGAGCATGGAACAGCCCACATTTTCAGTAATATTCATGTCTGGGGGGACTGAGATGGCCATTCCCGAACCGTTGTACGGTTTTTCCCCTCTGCATGAAAAATGCCTTAGTAGATTTTTGAGGCAGGGTTTTTGGGGTCGTTGGCCTCGGTGCAACTTTTTGGTCACTGATTCTTGAACATTGTTCTCAAGAATCTGGAAGATATTAACCCTGGAGATATTAACTGGAATCCATGCGACCCCTCAACTTTAACAAGATTCCTAGTACCTGCACTGGCCACACAGTCCCACAGCAGATGGAACCGCCACCAAATTTTAACTGTGGGGTAGCAAGTGTTTGTTCTTGGGATGCTGAGTTCTTTTTTCCGCTCCTTGTTTATGTCCAAATAACTTCAGTTTTAGTTTCATCAGTACACAGCACTTTAATTCCAAAATGAAGCTGGATTGTCTAAATGTGCTGTAGCACACCTCAAGTGACTCTGTTTGTGGCGTGTCGGCAGAAAAGGCTTCTTTTTCTGCAATTACTCTCCCCATAACAGACAGCCTCTCCTTGTGGCCAAGTGCGCTGTATAGTTTTGAACGATGAACAGTGACAAAAAGGGACCCAGCTCTGCAGCAAGATGAGGTTTGTCGGTTTTTTGGAGGTGGTCTGTGGGGCTTGAACTATGGACCTGTTCTCTCACCAATCCTTCGCCTCTCTGGCCTATCTGAGATTTTCCCTTGGTCTGCCACTTCAGTTGCGTTTCAGGGGAGTTGTCCTTAACTAGATCTGTGCCTGTGGTCTTTTTCATTGCCTCACTATGTTTTCCTCACAGTGGAAAACTGACAGCTGAAACATCTCTGAGGAGAGCTTTTCCCTTTTCCCTGAACCATGATGTTTGAACAACCTTTTGTTTTCAGGCCATTTGAGAGTTGTTTTTTTTGAGGCTCCCATGTTGCCACTCTTCAGAGAAGATGCAAAAGAGGAGAAAAAAAACTTCCAATTGGCCACCCTTAACACTTTAAACCATACCCTTGAACCCCTTTGTTAGTTGGATTCACTTGTGTATGTAGAATCAAGGGTCCAATGAGCTTACAAAACAAATTTTGTGTGTTCCAATAATTAGTGCTAAAGGTATTCAAATGACAAGGGTGCCCAAATTTTGCACCTGCCTAATTTTGGTTTTGAATATTAACTACTGCAACACTTTCTTGTAAACCTATCAACTTAATTTCACTTCTTCTCAAATATCAACGGTGTTCATCTGCTATATATGATATATTTACCTGAAATTGCTGATGTCTGGACAACCAATGATTTATAAAGAAAAATCATGAAAATTTATCAGGGGTGCCCAAACTTTTTCATACGACTGTATGTAGGATACTTATGTAGGGTAGCAGGGTGGTTCATTTTGTATTTATCTAGGCTAACAACACACATATTTCACTCTAATGGTTCAATGCCAGGTCATGGTGAGAAGTTCGAGAAATCATTATCATTATATGTGCATTAGGAGAAATTTGCACATTTCCAAGTCTGGTTTAGAGAATAAATCAGGATTGTTTTTCAGTTCCTTAACTCAGCAATCACGGAACATGTGAAGCATACCCTCTGGAGTCATTCATTTCCTCTCCACAGTATGAACCAGGCCACACAATCAGGTCTGTTTGCAGTTTATTCACGTCTTAAATAATGTCTTTGTCATCATTATTATGTTTTGTTTATTGAGTGCTCTTCACAAACGACTCGTCCGGCTCTAAACGACTCATTTAAGTTAATCGATTATGTGAATCAATTTGCAATGATTCGCGATGTGTGTTTTTTATTTATTTCCACGCAAAACAAGCAGAGATTGATCATGTCTGATTGTGTTCCGTTACGTTTAGACCATGTGCATCTCAGTATTAGACTCTGATGTCCTGCATCTGATATATGCGTGGTAGATGATGCCACGCCCTGGCTGACCTTACGCAGCTCTACCGATTCAGTATGATTTAGTACTTTACTGGAGAGCAGCTTCTGATTTGGCATAATAAATAGTGCAGTAAGTAGCATGGATCTGAGACGATATGCACAGATGTCAGCTGTAATGTTATTGCACTAAATAACAAACTGCAAGTCTGTGTAATTGGAAGGAAAAATACAGCTGAGTGGGACCCTGAGTGTGTCATAAGTTTAACATCGTACCTTAAAGCATTGGGCTTTAATACCATGGGCAATTTTTGTAAAAATATAATTGTTTCCATATTTAATTTACTTTGCTTGTAATATGCATGAAGAATAAAAAATCAAGTTGTTTATAAACCTTTTGAAATCATTTAAGTTTAATAATTTTGAAAGATTGAGATATTGCGAAATAATTATATACAACTATAAACATGCAGACTTTCCATTTAAAAATGTCCCAATACATTGAGCACTTGTACCTCCCTGAATAAAATATGATCCCTAAATTTGTGACACTGTCATCCTCAGTCATCAGACCTATTTTTTCCTGCTTTTTTTTTTAAGCTTTCTGTATTCGCAGGTCTGGCATTTTCTAATTTCTGTACTTGGACAATTTTTTTCTTTCTCACAAACACTTTCCTATTTGATTCTTTAATACACTTGAAGTATTATGCATTGTTGTCGTATAAGTGACTTCCCAGCTGGGTGTTGTTGATCCTTCTGTAGCCTAGTGGTTAAGGTACTGGACTCTGGACCAGAAGGTCCAGGGTTGGAATCCCACCTCTGCCAAGCTGCCATTATTGGGTCCTTGAGAAAGACTATCAATTGTAAGTCGCTCTGGATAAGCATCTGCTAAATGCTGTAAATGTAAACCTCTAAGCCTCGAAGTTGCTCTGTCTCGCCAGAGTACTAACAGCTGCAGTGGATTTTCACCCGTCATAGGACTGGCATTTAAGCTGGCTTGTCTGATCCATCAGTGTGTGACATTCCCTCTTGTTTTCTGAAAAATTTGTGCTTTGCTGCATGTTTGTATATCATGCTTTGAGCATCTGTAGTGGACAATGTGTTGCTTTTGTCTTCTCAAGACTTGTGTTCTCGACTCTTGTGTGTGTTCCACTTGCATTCTAGTAATCTTGTGGTGGTGGGGTTTTTAATCATCCTATGATATTGGAATGTCATCATGAAAGGGTGCTTGCAGCATGTAGTGCATATAAACGTCCATGCTAAGCAATCACTGTACCTAATGATTTATGTTGCCTGATCCACCATCATACTTAATAGTTGACAGCAGACATTGGTGCTTAGTCTTTCTTGACAAAAAAGAAATGAATCTAGATTTAGATAAGAACCGTTGACTCATTAGATCATATACAGGAACAATATTTAATATTTATGCTTTGTTACTATTCACCAAACACTGTGAGACCGAATCACATGATGAACAGACAGAAACGAGGACCTATCAGAATGTCCCGTGTGACTATATAATGCAGACGTCATTGAATCTAGGCTGGGTTTTGAATATGTTGGAACCACAGAAATTATTACAACTAAGGCTCCTGAGGTACATTTGAATAGCGAGGTTTGACTGTACCTTCCTCTTTCATCTCCTCCCTCCATGGTGTCCCAACATCATTTAGTGGTCTTATTCCTGGAACTGCACTCAGTTTAGTGTTTCTCAGACTCTGCGGGAACATTACCTAGTTTACAAATCATCATTAGGGTGCAATAACGTAATTAGCTTGGCAGAGAAGGAAAGGATGAGAAGTAAAGAGCGAAGTAAAATCTGCTGCAGAGTCAGAACTGGGTCAGACTACTTCAGAGGTGAAAAGGAGCCGCAACTATAATTCTTCTTACGGAAGATGGGTCACACTAACCCAGCACCATCTTTCTCAGTCAGGAAAAAAACATGTGGAAACTCTGATTTGTGGAAGGGTGAGAAACATGATTGTGGCAGCGTAACGTATCGTTGAAAAGTTTGCAGAGTTGCTGTGGTTGTGGCTATATGAGCATGAGCGTTTAAATGTCTGTTTGGTAAGTACTTTGTACAGAAACAGCTACAAACGGCTGGGCAGATATTCACGCTTTTCAAAGCATAGTTCTGTGTAATAAATCACTTTCGTTTACTTGCAGATTTGTTTAAGGTTATTTTCTTTAAATGGAATGTTTATCTGAAATGAATTACTGAGCCATCATCCAGCGGACTGAAAATAACATTTGTGTTTGATAGTACAGCACGTTACTGGGGCAGGGTGTCTCAGTGCTCTACAGCGCCACACAGGTTTCTATAGGAAATCAGATGGTCAAATGTGGTACTGCATATAATGGCATGCAAGCACAGGCTGGAGTGGCAGAATTAAGTCACATTACAAATCTATTATGCCGCCAGTTTATGTTCACTTCTAAATATGGTAGCCAGTATGTCAAACTGTGTAAGATGAATTTTGCTGAGCTTTTAGATCTGATAGATAAACTTTTTTTGGAGCTGAACACAAAATGCTTCTACACTTTTGAGGATTTTGTTTTTGAGGATCTCTCTCTCCAATAAGTGCTCATGACAACATTTCTGATTAGAGAGAAAAAGCCCTGTGATGATGTCACCAATGAATCGACTATTAAATTAGTTGCCAACTAATTTGGTAGATGATTTTAGTCGACCAAGTCCATTAATTGTTGCACCCCTACTAAAGAGAAAGAGAGCAATAAAAATTGTTGCAAAGCAGCTTGGAAAAAAGTTGAGAACCGACCCGAATGAAACACCACTGACAATGAAAAGCTGTCAAAGTCCTAAGGAAGAGCTGCATAGCAGAACGAGGACATAATGGAGAACCTGCGCTCTTCTGGGTGAGCTCAGACAACAGGATCACATTATTAATGGAATAACAGAATATAAATTTACATTGTTACCCCGTTTCCTCCCAGTTTAGTCATTAGAAAATGCTATTCACTTTATACAGCTACCAGTCTGAGAGAGTTATATCAGTAACATGGTTCCACAAGAAACATGAAGCCTCTTTTCAAACTGCATCATCACTGGGCACATTAACACATTCGGAGGAAGCGCTAACTGCACCTTCTGTACACATGAGATCACAGATGTCCGAGATTGAAGTGTCTCTTTAATCGAGGACACTCATGGCCTTCCCCTGACCCATACAGCAGTACCATTTATCTAAAGAAAAGCTTTAGCGTTACTGTGCTTTTGTCTCGCAGCACCTGTCAGGAACCTGTAATTAAATATTTAACCGGAGCTGTAATATTGTCCTGATATCAAGAATGAACACCATGTTAGAGCAGAAATGAGAATGACCTGTAACCATGATGTAACTCGGTGGTTCCCAAACTGGGGGGGCGTGGAGCAAGGCAAATGAATGAGGCATGTTTAAGATGCATAATGCTTGTTACTTGTATTAACTCTACTCTACAGGTGATTTGTCACTTTGCTTTGTTTTGTTCAATAAGAAGTCGTAGCTTTGTATGAATTGTAGTGTTTAAAATAAATTCTAGTGGCCCATCCCAGATGCCACCGAGCCCAGAGAAGTCGAACCCGCTTCTGGACATGGCTTACATAATGTAGTTGACCAGAAAAACATGAAAGCTTTGGTTCATACTGTCACCCTCCCAAGTCTCTGATTTGGGGTACGATGTACACTGTATAATGCAACACTTTGGCTCATATTTCTCTGTACTTGGTGACTGGGAGTATCAGTACAGTATAATAATCTGGACGTTGTTACTCTGCAGTGCAATATAATGTAACCTTTACATACTTTATGATATCATAAGACATGTAATGTGCATATTAACTGTACTATGTAAGGGACTGACTGGTCTGACACGTACCTGGTTAGAGTATCTATATTCTGTAGTGCATTCCTATGATGCATTGGGCCGGGCATGTAAGATAATTAAATAGGAAATTTGTGATGTCATATTAAATATCGTGCCGCATTGTGCAGCCTCGGATTGGACGCAGGCTTATTAGGACGAGAGACGGAGAGAGAGGACTGCAGTGGAAATGGGGCCACTTTTATTAGACCACATGGGAATGGACAGAGCAGGGAAACAACGAGAGAGAGAGAAGGAAGGATGCGGTGGTGAATAAAGGAAGGATGAGAGAGGAAGAGAGGTGTGAAAGAGTGAGTGTGTAGGGTTGGGCAAAATTGGGGCAGGCTTTTTGCCTCTCGTTTCTAATTAGACATTCAGAGCGGTTCATCCTCTGCCGCTGGAGGCTGGCTGAATATTTTACACCGAGCCTAAATCAAAGTCCTCTCTATCCCCCCCTCACACTCTTTCTTCCCGCCATTGAATGGGGCAGGATGTTCGGCGCGAGAATCTGGGTTGCTATGAGCATAATGTCGCCTCTGCTTGGTTCTGAAGGTGTGGAGTTTTAGGATTCAGTGTGAATCTCGACTATGTGACTTCACAGGGTTTCAGTAACAAGCTGGTGCACAGTGATTAGAGGGAATTCACTCTTTCGCTGTAATCCCTGGCTGTAGCATCTGGAACATGAATCGTTACTGCAGAAAATAATTTCACCACCTTTCCATGTACGCGAAGAATGGGAAACTCGATATTCAATTACAAGTCCGTTGTAGTCTGTCAATAAATATTTACGTATAATAAGTATTCAAAATTGTAGTTAAGCCAAGGGATTTTGTTAGGGTTTGAGTCCATCTCAGTGGACATATAAGAATTATACACAACCCCAATTCAGGAAAAGTTGGGACGGTATGGAAAAGGCAAATTAAGAATCAACCTTATTTTATTTGTTAATAAATTCAATTTCTACATTCCAGGGCCTGCAACACATTCCAAAAAAGTTGGGACGGGCAAATTAGGGCTAGAAATGAGGTAAATAATGTAACAGGTTTCAAACAGGTGATTGGAAACATTATGTGGTACAAAATTATCTACAAAAGGCTGAGTCTTTGAGGAGCAAAGGTGGTCAGTTGATCTCCAGTTTGTCAACAAAAATTATTGAAATGTTTAAAAAAACAGTGTTCCTCAAAGAAAGATTGGATGGGATTTACATACGTCTCTAGCTACAGTGTATAATAAACGATTTAAGGAATCTGGAGGAATTTCGGTGTATAAAGGGTAAGGGCACAAGCCTAAACTGAAGAGGGGTGATCTTTGATCCCTCAGGCAGCACTGCATCAAGAACTGTCATTCATCAATAGCTGATAGAACCACATGGGCAAGGGATTACTTTATCAAACCTTTATCAAGAACTACAATAAGAAGTTACATTCACAAATGTCACTTAAAACGTTACTGTGCAAAAAACAAGCCTTATAGTAACCATGCCCAGAAGTGTCAGCGTCTTCCAGGTTCACTGTATGGTAAAAAGCATTATAAAAAGCAGCTTCATTTTTATTTATATATATATATATATATATATATATATATATATATATATGTGTATGTGTATGTGTGTGTGTGTGTGTGTGTGTGTGTGTGTATGAAGCTGTTTTTTTATAAAGCTTTATACAGTAGAGCATGAAATAGAGGATAGTTTACTAAGTTCTAAAGCAGCCCTGTAGGTGTGACTGAGTCTCTGTGCCAGACCGGGCTGTCAGTACGATGCCAGAATGTTGATCTGAGTGTGAGTGACAGAGCTGGGTTAACACTGTCTCTGTCTCCTCTACAGACCCATAATGCAACACTTTGTACAGACTGTGAGGTCACAAGGTTCATCAGAGCCCTGAGGAAATCAAATCAGCCAGAGATAGAGATGTGGCACCACTGAAACATTTCCAACCAACACTAACAATGTGGGACTGTTGTGTCAAGTGATGGATAACCCTTAAAAGGACTAACAATGGCTAGATGTAGGTAAAGGAGGTGTGGCCACTGTTCCTATCAGTAAAAGGAGGTGTGGCTTCTGTTCGTAAATGTCTTAGTGATGGAGGTGTGGCCTTTATTCCTATATGTCACAGTGAAGGACGCGTGGCCGCTGTACCTGTACATGCTAGTGAAGGAGGTGTGGCCTCTATTCCTATAAATCCTATTGAAGAGGGTGTGGCCTTTTCCTATACATCCTGGTGAAGGAGGTGTGGCCTCTGTTTTTATGAGTAAAAGGAGGTGTGGCCTCTGTTCCTAACAGTCCTAGTGAAGGAGGTGTGGCCTCTGTTCCTATCAGTAAATGGAGGTGTGGCCTCTGTTATTAACAGTCTTGGTGAAGGTGTGGCCTCTGTTCCAATAAGTCAGAGTGATGGAGGTGCAGCCTTTGTTCCTGATGAAGGAGGTGTGGCCTCTGTTCATATCAGTAAAAGGAGGCGTGGCCTCTTCCTGTTAGTCCTAGTGAAGGTGTGGCCTCTGTTCCTGTCAGTTCTAGTGAAGGAGGTGTGGCCTCTGTTCTTATCAGTAAATGGAGGTGTGGCCTCTGTTCCTAAAAGTCCTGATGAAGGAGGTGTGGCCTTTGTTCCTATTTGTTCAAGTGAAAGGGTGTGGCCTTTATTCCTATATAAGTCCTAATGAAGGAGGTGTGGCCAATGTTCCTATGAGTAAAGGGAGGTGTGGCCTCTGTTCCTATCAGTAAAAGGAGGTGTGGCTTCTGTTCGTAAATGTCTTAGTGATGGAGGTGTGGCCTTTATTCCTATATGTCACAGTGAAGGATGCGTGGCCGCTGTACCTGTACATCCTAGTGAAGGAGGTGTGGCCTCTATTCCTATAAATCCTATTGAAGAGGGTGTGGCCTTTTCCTATACATCCTGGTGAAGGAGATGTGGCCTCTGTTCTTATGAGTAAAAGGAGGTGTGGCCTCTGTTCCTAACAGTCCTGGTGAAGGAGGTGTGGCCTCTGTTCCAATAAGTCAGAGTGATGGAGGTGCAGCCTTTGTTCCTAATGAAGGAGGTGTGGCCTCTGTTCATATCAGTAAAAGGAGGCGTGGCCTCTTCCTGTTAGTCCTAGTGAAGGTGTGGCCTCTGTTCCTGTCAGTTCAAGTGAAGGAGGTGTGGCCTCTGTTCTTATCAGTAAATGGAGGTGTGGCCTCTGTTCCTTTCAGTAAATGGAGGTGTGGCCTCTCTTCCTAAAAGTCTTAGTGAAGGAGGTGTGGCCCTCTGTTCCTATTTGTCCAAGTGAAGGGGTGTGGCCTTCATTCCTTTAAGTCCTAGTGAAGGAGGTGTGGCCTCTGTTCCTGTCAGTTCCAGTGAAGGAGGTATGGCCTCTGTTCTTATCAGTAAATGGAGGTGTGGCCTCTGTTCCTATGAGTAAATGGAGGTGTGGCCTCTGTTCATATAAGTCCTAGTAAAGGAGGTGTGGCCTCTGTTTCTTTATGTATAGATTCTGGTGTGCATGTAGCACTTTTTACATCTAAACTGTGTTATATCTTCTTTAATATTAGACACAGTGTAGATGAATATGATCTTTACACATCAGAGCATTTTGTATCTTCACATGCTGAACTGGGCTTTCTGCTCGTAGCTGCACCAGTGCTTGTGTGCCACCTACATGAGAGAACGAGTGTATGGTACTTGTTGGAAGGAGGCCAGATTGGATTAACATTGGTCTGCTGTATTGACTCAGCCCTGCGGCACTGTCTTTACCCACTGGTTTCTGCACGATAGGCACAAATCTTGTGGGAAAAATGATGTGCCCCACTTTGTCCACTTTTAGTATGAGAAGTGTAAAGTGAACAGTCGCTGTGCTGCTGGAGTATCACTGTATTATTGAAACAGAGGCTTAGTCTTAAGAGGGCAAAAAACTCTGTGGAAGCTGCACACACATTTCTACCTTACAAAGACCAATAAATATTCACTCGCTCATGTCTTAACCCTGCTTTTCTTGGTCAGGCACACAGGGAGTTCCAGTGCCTGTCCCAGAGAACACAGAGATGTTTCCCATCACAGGGCTCACTGTTTCACCCTCCATCTGACCAACTGCGCCTGTAAGAAGCCCGTCCTGTCTAGAAGACATTGCCTCATCTCAAACTTGTGCCATTCTGGTGGTAGGCTAGAGAATCACCGCCTGAGTGGCCCCAATAAATACGTTCTTATAAAGAAAAGTTTTGGGAATTGAAATTACTTAAATATACATAATACATACAGTGGGGCAAAAAAAGTATTTAGTCAGCCACTGATTGTGCAAGTTCTCCTACTTAGAAAGATGAGAGAGGTCTGTAATTTTAACCATAGGTACTCTTCAACTATGAGAGACAAAAGTGTTGTTTTGGAGCTGTCGCTGGGCAACACGGACTTTCAACTCCCTCCACAAATTTGATATGGGGTTGAGGTCTGGAGACTGGCTAGGCCACTCCAGGACCTTGAAACACTTTTTACGGAGCCACTCCTTTGTTGCCCGAGCGGTGTGTTTGGGATCATTGTCATGCTGGAAGACCCAGCCACGTTCCATCTTCAATGCTCTCACTGATGGAGGAGGTTTTGGGGCTTAAAATCTCACGATACATGGCCCCGTTCATTCTTCTCTTAACACGGATCAGTCGTCCTGTCCCTGCTGCAATGCAAAAAACAGCCCCAAAGCATGATGTTTCCACCCCCATGCTTGGTTCACGTAGGTGTGGTGTTTTTTGGGATGCAACTCAGCATTCTTCTTCCTCCCAAACACACTGAGTTGAGTTTTTACCAAAAAGTTCTTATATTATACAACCACATGATATTCTCCCAATCCTCTTCTGGATCATCCATATGCTCTCTGGCAAACTTCAGACGGGCCTGGACATTACTCTCTGGCTTAAGCAGGGGGGGCACGCCTGGCACTGCAGGATCTGAGTCCCAGAAAAAAAAATTGCCGTAGTGGTGTTACTGAATGTAGCCTTTTGTGTTTACTTTGGTCCCCTCATCTCTCTGCAGGTCATTTCATCAGGTCCCTCCGTGTAGTTCTGGGATTTTTGCTCACCGTTTCTCATGATCATGTTTTGACCCCCATGGGATGAGATCTTGGCATGGAGCCCCAGATTGAGGGAGATTATCAATGGTCTTAGTATGTCTTCCGTTTTTTTCGTTACAATTGCTCCCACAGCTGATTTATTCACACCAACCTGCTTTGCCTATTGTAGATTCACTCTTCCCAGCCTGGTGCAGGTTCTATACCATTTTTTCTTCCTGGTGTCCTTCGACAGCTCTTTGGTCTTGGCCATGGTTTGAGTTTTTTAGAGTCTGACTGTTTTGAGGCTGTGACAGGTGTGTTTTAATACAGAAATAACGAGGTCAAACAGGTGCCATTAATACAGGTAATGAGTGTGGAGGACAGAAGAGCTTCTAAAAGAAGAAGTTACAGGTCTGTGACAGCCAGAAATCTTGTTTGTTTGTGGGTGACCAAATACATATTTTCCATTTTTCCACCATGACTTACAATTAAATTCTTTAAAAATCCTACAATGTGATTTCCTAGATTTTCTTTTACTCATTTTGTCTCTCATAGTTGAAGTGTAGCTATGATGAAAATTACAGACCTCTCTCATCTTTCTAAGTAGGAGAACTTGCACAATCAGTGGCAGAATAAATACTTTTTTGCCCCACTGTTCACTTGACATATACAATTCAGTGTGGGCAGAACAGTGGCATACTGGTTAGCTGATCCTCGATAAGATTCCTGACCCAGATGACGCCTGTGTGGAGTTTAGATGTTCTCCCCATGTCTGCCTGGGTTTCTCCCAGGTACTCCAGTCTCCCCCTACATTTCAAAGACATGGGGTGGGCGATATGGTAAAAATACTATATCACAATATTTTAAACCATTTTATGTGTTGGTGATATTTATCACCATACATGAGTTCGCAGATAAAATGCATCAGTAGTGACAGATTCTTAAAAACTACTACTCAAATATGGACTGGACTAAAGGGGTACGAAAATGAAAGAATGAGTGAATGAGTGCTCTCTATTTCGCACAGATGTGGCAGAAGTACACAAGTACTACTAATAATCTGATAAACACTGTTTTTCTGGGGTTTTTTTTATTGTTTTTCATGTTACTGAGGTTAGGATTAGGGTTTGGTGAAGCATTAATTAGCTGCGGCAGTCCTTCATTGTCATTCATGTCAATGGAAGGTCCTCACAATAATAGCAAGACAAATGTGTGTATGTGTGTGTGTGTGTGTGTGTGTGTGTGTGTGTGTTTAATGCGATCCAGGCTTGTGCTATCAATCAGTATGAAGACAGGTTTTATGAAATCTCATAAATACAGCGTGTCCTGTATCTTCATTGTTTTATTACTGGATATATTTTTCAGGCTCAGCATTAATAAATGTAAAATATTACCAGCGCAGAATGATGACCATGCATTTCAAATCAGTAGTGGCTGGCTAGATATTTTGTGCAGGTATTTCAGATGTAATCAGACAGAAGCAGAACAAATTAAGCTCAAATTAATCAGGCAGAGGAAGTAAACAATGTAGTTCTTATACTATACAGTGCACTATTCGGAGTGCTGTCCAAACACAACACAATGCAGATTATCTAGTGCACTCTGACACTCTGACAATCCCTGCAGTATGTAGAGTACAAACAGTGTACCGAACCAGACAAGGAATACAGATAAATGCACTGCTGTGTTTGGTCTGAAGATTCACACGCCACTTAATTCCAAAAGAGCCAGTTTGCTGAAATGCTTGTGCGAGTAAGACGTGTACAACAGATGACCAGGAAGATATGTTTTTATATTATTAGGGTTCTTTTATTAGAAACAGCATGTGCAAAACAGGTATTCATAACAGGTACACCATATAGGCAAAAGTTTGTGGACAGCTTTGTATGACTAAAACATGGGTATTAGTATGAAGTTTGCCCCCCACCTTTGCTGCTACAGCAGTCTTTCTTCTAAAAGGGCTTTCCACTAGATTTTGGAACATGACTGTGAGGTCAGCTGATGTTAGACAATAAGCCCTGGCTTACTTTAGGCTTTCCTGTGCATTTTCAAGGTGTTCGATGGAGTCATGGTTCTGTGCAATTCAGGCAGAACTTTGTTTAAGGACAGCAGAGCATAAAGTTGATGAGCTGTCTTGGTGGAAGCGGAAACCTATAAATGTGTCATATTGAGAGTCACTGGGGTATCGGTACAACCCATTCTACAGCCCCTGTTAGTCTAGAAATGCATTATGAATGTTACAAGTGAGTGTTGCTGAAATAACAGAGCTAACTAATTACGAGGGGTGTCCACAAACTTTTGTCTATATAGAGTTTCCGTCTGCCATCGTGATATCTCTGCGTGGATGTCAAAACACCACCTGAAGCTCAGTCTGGACAAGATCTGAACTGATCTACCCCCCAGCCAAGAACTTCCAACGCTGGACCTTTCAATCAACATGGACGCTCCACTGTCCATCCGGCTCACACATTTGGACAACAACCTCAGTGTTTCTAATCACATCACATCAACCACTAGTCCCAACACTTCTTACTTAATTAGTCTTGCAGATTTCTTCTGCACAGAATCAAAATGCGTCCTGTACGGAATACAGAACGTAGGGGTGTAACGATACACTCTGCTCACAATTCGATTTTCTTACGATTATTGATTTTTCATTGGACAAAAGATATTCCTTTTTTATTTCTGTAGTGTAAAGAATGAAAACAGTAGTCCCTTGGAATGAAAAGAAATGATTAGAAACATTAGGTTTGAAGTGATAAACAAAATGCCCTATTCTATCAGTGCAGTACCTCTGTACAGTATTTTCTCGTGTTCAATATTTACTTTTATTCTATCAGTGTAAAGTTTTTGTGTGTTTGATTTCCTTGTACAGTATATTTGCACAAAGACATGATCTTATCTGTAGCTTCACCATATCTTAAATAACTGGGGGGGGGGGACATTCCTTTTCATTTCTAAAGAAAAACAATTCAAAATTCTGTAATTTTTGTATAATTGCAATTAATTCCCCTGTAATTAAAAGAAATTAAGATTCTCACTGAAAATGGGATATGCGTCTGAGTTTGCCATCTAGTGTTCGAAACTGGAATTGCATCAGATGGCGGCAAAATCAAGAATTTCTAATCCAGTTAGACAGAAGATGCGTCATCCCACCCGATGGTAGACACGTCCCATTTTTGCATCGTGGTGCATTGGGTCACGATGAATCGTTCACCCCTAACAGAAACTCCTCAGAACCTCCATAGAGACTCTCGTCATTTCCAGGCTTGATTACTGCCAGGTTTTGCTCGCTGCTCTGTCTTCATGTTCCACTGATTCGCTACAGAACATTTAGAATGCTGCGTCTGGTTAACAACCTACCAAAGTTATCTGAGACTGCACTGACTTCCTGTTGCATCCAAGATCAAATGAAAAACTCTTGTCCTTGCTTGTCAGACCTCAAAAGTTTCAGCTCCACATTATTTATGTTTTTTTTATTATTATTGAAAAACTACACACCTGCTTCAGATTTTTAATGTAGTGAATATGGAACAGTTCTGGACACAGCTAGTGACTACAGTACCTTTTTTTTCTTATTTGAGATTTCAAAGCAGAGGGTCCTGTAATTATAAACCTTGAAATGGAGCTACGTCATCGTCCACATCCCATCAAGCTACCCAGTACTGCTCTGCCTTCCAATTACTCTAGGACGGGGAGCGAGTTCTAAACTAAATAGCCTAATGTCTCTTAGTGCAAAATGATACTATCTGAGCACAGATACTAAATGCTAGTGTTCAGTTTCACAGTGAGTGCTCATTACTGCAAATGACATTAAGTCATATTGTGAGCTACATCAAAGTAACTTCTGCCCATCACATACACCTTCATTACTTTTAGCTACATTAGCTCAACGCGAACGTGACTCAGCGGATTGACTTTGAAGTTTTGAGGTCAGTGGAAACTTGTGTAGCTTCGCGACAATATCTTGTTCTTCACAAGTAAACGGACATGTTCATAAATTCATTCTCGTGTGCGGGCTTGTGTCCCAATACTGTCGACGATGTGCGGGTTTGTGTCCCAATACTTTTGATTACACACACATATTTTATATTTTATATAACAATCATTTGGAGGTTGGGAATGGAATTAATTCTATTCATGTACTTCTTACAAAGGAATGCGATGCCAACTTCAAACAAATCGGGAGTTCGAACGGCCTTGTGGAACCAATTAAGCACAAATTCTGAGGTTCCACTGTATTAGGAATCCACAGATCACATGTAGTCCGACTACTTTCATCTCTTTTTATCTTTCAGTGCTTATAAACAGGTCCCTGTGGGGCGATACTCTGCGTGAGGGGCATGCAAGGGACGGACAGATTCATGGTAATCTCGTATACAGGGTGGAGCAGTGTGGCCTCTTCAAAGAGATCTGCTGACTGAGGCAAATTGAGGAGACTGCTTGGACAGCGGCCGGGCCGAGGTGTGACCAATGGCAGAAGTATGTGTGTGAAAACGAGGCCTCTGGGATTTAAACAGGACCGACGTGCTGTTCGCGGGAACTTTCTATAACAACACCGTTTGAATGGAGCCAGTTTTATAAAGTTGCTGTATTCGTTGTGTCGTCGTTCCTGAGAGAACATGACCTCGTCGGTTTGCTTAGACATCTGGGTCTGTGTCAATCACCCGAAGACTTGACTCCACCCCTGCTGCCAGTGCCTTAGGGTGAAAGGTTATTGGCTGTGCGGTTTGAACTGGCTGGCTGCGATATGCCACTATTTTTAGTAGGGGATTTTCAGTGTTGTTGCCATGCAGCGGTTTGCTTTTGCCTGTCGACTGTCTTCGTCTCTGTCTTTCCCCTAGCTTCCTCTGTTTGTCTCTCTCTCTCTCTCTCTCTGTTTTTCACTCTCACCTCTAGTGTTTTGTACGCCCTGACTGTGTGTTTGACTCCGTGTTGAACTGTGACAGATCTGAGTATCACTCAAGCAGAAAAATATAGGTCAGTCTATAAAGAAAATCACATAGCAACAGAGGCAGGGGAAGAGGGAGAGGGAGGATAGGATAGGAATGGTGAAGAAAATTATGAGAGAGAAACAGTAAGGGAGTTCATCGAGAGGAAAAAACACAGGTTGGCGATGGATGGATGGGTGGTTGGTTGGTAGAGACGTTCATCCTCCTCAGTCTCTCACCATGTAGAGAAATAAAAAAGGTAGCGGGTGTGTCTGCGTCAGGAAAACCTCACAAAATAACTGGTGTCAAGGACAGGATTCCTGGCACAGAGTAAATGAATAAGCGAAGTGGTTTGACGGCAACAGCTCTTGCGAGGACTGACAGCCATAAAGAAATTGCCGAACGAGGCGCGCGCGCGAGCCGCCACCGTCAAACAATTCAATAAACAAGACGCCCCAGGAGTTCGTTGCTGACAGAGCTGCTAATTAAAATAACACCGCTGTCTTATTTACATATCACCAGCAGTCAAACTGTGCTAGCGGCTGGTGAGTCCTCAACTGAGCAGTGAGGAAATCGGGTAACAACATAAAGGGGGAAAAAGTAGCACTCCAAAGTAATTGGATTCCACAGATCCTAAATATAGTTAGAGAATGTTCTTGCTCTCAGTTCCTAGGAAATCAGTCACTGTAGAGAAACGCTCCAGTTGAGGGGCATGTAGTTTTCGAAATTCATGCATTTTTGAGCAAGATAACTTTGCCCTAAAGTGATGGTTCAGCCAAAAATCTACTTCACATCATTTCCATTTACTCCCTACGCCAGGCATGGCGAAAAAACAAAATGGGATCTGCTGTTGAATTGTAACTGGCTCAGTTTTTTTTGCTTTTTCTCCAAAAAGCACATGCCACAGGCATAAGTGTGCTCTGGATGGGACACCAGTCCATATCAGGGCTGGGTAGGGATTGCTGTTGCAACTGGGTCTTCATCCCATGCCCCTGTGGTGATGACCTGGCGTGTCAGATCGTTGCACCGCCTGATCGCCCTTAGTCCTTTTGCTGTAGCTTATTATCCACCTCCAGTCAGGGTCAAGCTTCTACAACTCAATCTAGTCACGTAGTCTTCCACATCACCGCACCTCAACCCAGCGTTTACCGAAGTGGACTAACGCAAAGAATGTGACCCGGCCTTGAACTCACAAGCTGCCACACGGTTTTGCATCAAAGCAGCAGTATGGCTTAAAGCGGGTAATCTGCGCCGAGGTGTTTCCCTTTATCTGTGCAAAAAGAAAACAGATTAATATCTACAGCTGTGGAATGTTATTTGTCCGTCTGCCTGGTGTCCCCCTCGTCTGTGGGAAGAAGAGTCTGATAGTTGGATTTTGATGATCCAGCATGTATAGTCTTTCTTCTCAACGTACCTCGTCATGTATAGGGGTTTATAGAGATTTGTCAGAAGCCTACACCCTTAAAAGGAAGATTAGTAGATGGAGTTAGTTGATTTGAATAGCTGAATTCGCGGTTTCTTTTACTCCTATCCTGACATCAGACGGCCCATTCAGAAGAATAAAGGCAGTTCGTGAGCTGTCCTGAGCGTCGTCGTGAAGGTGTTGGATTTGATCAGACTTCTTTGAAAAAGCTTGCGCTCTCGTGCAGTACCGCTTAATCTCTACTATAGAGGGCGCTCTTGCACTTCCGACCCCTCCTGCACCTCACTGAGCTTCGGCTGAACCTGGTGTTTTGACGTTTCCAGAGTTTGCCCAGCAGTTATGGAATAATTAAGACTTTCAGCTTAGAATCCACTTTAAACTCCGTGCAAGAGTCGAGCTGAAAATCAGCGTGTAATTAGAAAACCAGTGCATTTCAACTACAACTTTAATTGTAGGTTTATCTGTGGTGTGACCCCAAACTCTGGAACTTTCTCTCCCTGTGTATCTTGAAGTTCTGTACTATTAAAGCATCCTTAATGCCTGACTTCCATATGCAGGTTTAAAGTGAAAAATGGAAAGTGGTGGCTGTAAATTAAAGCCACCCTACTTTAAAACTAGCTGCCTGAACTAGCCTACCTAGCTGGCTAACCGACTGATCTTGCCATAGTTACATGCCATACACAGATATATTTTGTGAAATAAGAACTGAAGTAAAGTTTAGAATGGCTAAGTTTAAGTTTTATGGCTCCAACTTCCTTCCAGTACATCTTGATTGCGTTTCAGTGCCAGCTTTTGGAAATTGACAAACTAATGTTTAGTCCTTTCCAAATTGTTAATGCAGTAAGAACGCAGAAGCCTTTTTGTTCCAGCCTACTTAAACCCACGATTATAGTATCGATGGAGAACTTCAGTACAGCTTTTATGACCTTCTGCTGCTAAGTTACGTCTGTTTAACTTACTATTTACACCTCTGCATTTTAGTACATTGCACTTTACTCTCCACTTTCTAAAATCTGAACTGTGTCCAACTTCTGTTACAATTACAGGGGTTTGCTGTTTAATATCTGCATTACGTTCTGTGGAACAGGACGATGACCGAAATGACCGGTCATTACCATAGTCAAATCATAGTTTAGATACTTTGCACTTTCATTCATTTTACCACTTTTTTCACAATTGCATACATTGAAATAACCTAAAAGTATTTTTGTCTTGCTTTTCAAAGAAAAAGCAATTGCAAAACTAAAACTTAAAATGACGATTCAGCAGAACCATGTCTGCAAACAGCCATTCTTGGGTCATTCTCACTCTGAGACAGTCAAATGCTTCCCCAACGTGCCATATACGCTAAATAAATTCGGTTGCCAAATATTCGGTGCATCCCTAGTTGTATATGTGGTATGATACATCCAGTACGAGATTAGTGCAGTCCAGCACAGCTCCAGAGACCCCCAGTTCGATCCTGACCGCGGGCTGTCTGTGTGGATTTTGCATGTCTTCCACGTGTTCGCCTGAGTTTATTCTGGGTACTCTGGTTTGCTCCTCACTCCAGAGATCCCAAGTGTGAATGTGAACGAGTAGTATTGCTATAACTTTTGCTCCTGGCATGAATAGCTGTTGATGCTGATGTGACATTAAATAAATAAATGAACCAAATTCAAACTCAGCCAAACCAAACTTGTACACAAGGGCTGGCTCAGTGCTGCACATCTGTTACATGGCTGGCCCCAACACCACCCTCATGCATGTGTTGTGTCCTGTGTGCTCGTCATACCCCGCCATAGTATCAAGGCCTGTGTACCAGGGTGTGATCATAGGCACATGGTAACTATTGTAGAGCATATGGGTGCTGTAGTCTCCCCGCCCTGTTTGTCAGCTGGTGTAATGTGAAAGTGTCCCCCTGATGTGCAGTGGTCGTTGACCGTAGTCTTTTCATGCTACTTAATGTAAATATAAAGGGTATTTTCACAAGAAAACTGTGTGCAAACGATACGTAAATGAGTCAGAAGTACCGCCGAAAATATCTACACAGCATCCGAAGCCTAAACTGTTCTACACATCACTCCCTCCAGGAAATACACAACACCGTGGTTCTTCAGTTATAAGCACACATTAACAATCACACACTATTTAGAACCAAAATATAAACACACTCCTCACACCTGAAATACAAACGTACCACACAACCAAGAGGGAAGGAGTCCACTTGAAGATTTTCAAAGGTATGCAGTATCACATTGTAAACACTAAATCTTTAAGGAGGTAAATCCAGCATGGAGCTACTAGGAAATCACAGAAAGGAACCCAAGTCAGAATCATCTATAAATTTGATGCATTATTTATTAATTGAGTCTGTTTATTCTAGAATTTCCAGTTAACATTATTGGGACTCTGTGGTTGTTTTCAAAACCAGAAAATCCCAAAGAGACTAAGGCCATGTTAGAACTAGTCTAGGAACTTTGAGAGGAAACTCAAAACAAGGAACTGGGAAACTGGTGAACTTCAGAAACTAGAAACCTTAGCTTATGTACTCTTGATGAACTAATGAGACTAAAACTATTCGAGTAATAACCTAGGAAGCTATAAACAGGGAAGCTGGGAACTGCAAACCTTTAGAAACCAGGAACAATAGCTTGTGTGTTATTTATGCTCCTTTGCTGGACACGTTACGTAATGTTCCTGACAGACTGAGGTCTGTGTGTAGTTGTACAATAAGTGTAATATGGCTCCTACCCTTGAACTAGAGATGAATATGAATCTTTATTATTATTTCACAGATTACATTTACATTCACAGATTTTTCATATTTCTTTTTATACATAAAGTATTTACTTGCTGTAGGGTTTGTGACCAGTTAATAGTAGTTCATCATTTAAAGCTGGCAGATACACTGATGCTCTGACAGTCCTTCAGAACTTTCTGATTGATTTATTTCAGCTTGTAGCTTGACAGTAGTCAAGTCAAGTCAGATTTATTTCTATAGCGCTTTTTACAATGGACCATTGTCTCAAAGCAGCTTTACAATTTTAGATTATCTTCTAATATCTAAGACCGATCCCAAATTGAGCAAGCCTAGGGCGACAGTGGCAAGGAAAAACTCCCTAAGCGTTATGAGGAAGAAAACCTTGGGAAGGACCAAGACTTGAAAAGGGACCCAACCTCTTGGGCGCGGCGTTAGATGATAAATGTAGGAATGAAACAAATTTATCTAATCAAACGAGTTCTTTTGTGATAAGATCAAGTAAATAACCTAAAAAAATATGCATACGTTCGGCATTAAGTAGTCCGATACACAGAGAGAGGGAGAGAGTTGCTTGGTCAGTTTGGACAGGAGACAATACGGGATACATGATATATTTCCTAGACTGACTTGAGAACAAGTGTGGAAATGTGTTTCCCTTGGGGCGAGATGGAAATATCAGCCTTTCAGTTTGGAGGGGGTTGCATCTTACAGCCCTTAAAAGTTAAAAGAGCACTAATTTGTTTGCATATGTTGACGTTCAGTTTGTTAAAAATGACAATGTGGAAAATTAGGCACTACAACAATAATCACATAACCCTGTTTTCATCTAGAACAAGTTCAGTCCTGATAGGACTTTGGACATGCACAGCAAACTTCAGTCAAACCTCACTGTCTGAAATATCACTAACATATGGTGGATATTCTAGAATAGAATCAAGTTGGAATTAACAATATGTTATAAGATCTAATTAAGATATAAGCTCAGGTCTGTATGCATGCATTATAATAACTGTACACAATAAAGTGGCCACAAAAACCCATGATTTCCATCAAAGATCTGCTTCAAACTCGGTGTGGACACTCATGAGGTATTGTAGAATAGAATCAAGTTAGAATAAATGATATATTATGAGCTTTATTAAACATATAAGTTTAGAAGATCGGATACATGAGCATGCTCTAGTGCCATTCATTCATAATTACAGTATAATGGAGTTAACAAAGTCTTGTTTTCCTTGATATCAAATGAGAAATGTGTCCATATATCGACTCTCCTCTTTCTCTCAGGTGTTGACAGTGTCAAGCTAGTACGGCCTTCCTGGGGTCAGATCAAACATCTGCGTCATATCACATTACTGATTGGATCGCCACCCAACTCATCTCGCCTTTCCACATGTACTCAAGTTATGATTGGATCTTTTCCTAAATTGTTTTTCATTAACTTTAGTTTAGTCATCGTCTCGTTAAAAAACAAAAAGATTGTTGACGAAAACTATGATGAAATTCATTTGTCAACTAAATTAACACTGGTCGCGGTGTAGGACCTGAGTCGTCTTAATACATCACATCACATTGATAATTCAGTGGATAAATTGAGTCAAAACACTGTACTGCGCCATCTACAGGAGCGGAGATTGTAGTTTACACCATCATTTGACCAGGTCAGAACTGAAACAAGTGTTCACAATCAGAATGTAAACCTGCTACGTCTGAGCTTTTGCTTTACATTTACAGCATTTAGGAGAACCCTTATCAAGTGCAACTAATACCACCTAATCAGGTACAATCCACATAAGTAAGGGTGAAGCACCGTACTCAAGGCCCAATGGCAACTTGGCGGAGCCAGGATTTTATTCCACAGCTTTAAAACGGAATGATCTGCAAGCCTGTTTTTCCCTAATGCATGTGAAGGCAGTATGAAGCCGAGCCTTTCAGTTGTTTCCATCCTTGAGACCCACTGCGGGTCTCCAGCACACCTGTGTCAGCATTCTGCAGGTCCTAATTACCTGGCTCAGGTGTGAGAGAATGTGCAGCGTCTCTCGGTCTCTACGGACTGATTTGGTGGGAAAAAAATGACTGGAATGTCTTATGAAACGTTTTCTATTAGCTAATTAGGTGTCTGTCAACCACTGCTTTACAGTAATGAGTTTTTGCTCTCCACAAGTAGGCCTGGAGTAGTCATTTTGTTTATTTTGCTCTATCAATCAGCCAATTAACAAGCCCTTCCTGAGCTAACATGGGTGTCTGGGAGCAGGAGAAACGAGGAGCAAATGTATTCAGAGCAGGACCTTGTGCGGAGGCATGCTGTCACTGTGCAGATACAAAGCTGGTGATGATTGCACTCAGTAATGAATGAATGCGTTGCACCAGAATACAGTCTAAACTCGTTATCTCACCCACGGCTGTTTCATGGCTATTTTTGGCGCATGAAGTCCAGTCTGCGATGAATAACAGCAAAGTCTGTTCCATCTTGGTAGCGCCACCGGGCAGTTCATTCCAGCCATAGAAGACTCCTATCTCTATAAATTTGGAGAGACCTATATATCCGAACCTGAAAGAGAAATTAACATTTAAAATGCAAATTTAGAGTTGCTGGTATAATCTGACTGAAATTATGTAACTTACTTGCGTTGTTGGGTTCAAATAACACAGGAAAACATGGTTTTTAAGTTTATTCTGGCAACTATGCATACACGTCCCGCCACTACAAAGGGGCCAGTCTTGGTCCCCTCCTCTCAAAAACATTTACTAATATACTGAGTGATTCTTTCTAATGATGAGGCGGGGCTTCTGTACTACAGTCCCATTCATATGTCAACCAGTGATCGGTCTCCTCCATATATAAGGTCTCTGATAACAGACAGGGGCTGGACATCATCCGGCGTTACAAGTTTAAAGTAGGATTAAAGCACCACTTACAGACGGTCTGAAACATGGTGACTTAGCGGGGTAGAATTTCATTACTGGTAGGATATTTGCCACATTTTAAGCTTGGTGAGGGCGAGGGGTGAGGTTGGTGGCTTTTCGAGGTAAAGTGCATGGAAGGAAATCCATCCTGCCATCACAGGTGGTGAGATAACGAGGTTAGATTGTATATCGTCACTACATTTATTTCACTTTCCTGTAAGCCCATGCTCTCTTCACTGATGCCCCAATTACATTATTGTACAGATAGAAGAGCTGAGCATCCACTGATACCGATACTAATCCGATACGGACGTCCTTACAGTAACTGAATTAATACTCAGTACAGATCTGTGTTTCTGAACTTCCCCCGCCCTGTTTTTGCAAATCATAGGTCTGTGTTTAGCTCCAGCAGACGGGGAGCAAAACAATATTTAATCTAATGCCGGATGTGGCTAACGCTTTATTTTACAACTTCTTAAACATAGCCCTGATCGCTCTTTGTAATCTGTATCAACTTGACTTTATCACATTCGATATATAGCAATGCTTAAAAGTGTGAACCCTATAGAATTTTCCACATTTCTGCATAAACATGATTTAACAGATTTTCATTCTTCCATTCAGAACAGCTTCAACTCTGGGATGTTCGTGGGTTTCCTCACATGAACTGCCTGGTTCTTCCAAAACTCTTTATTGGATTAAGGTCCAGACTTGGACTTGGATGCTCCAAAACATTAACTATTCTTTGTAGGTTGAATTGTGTGCTTACAGTTGTTACCCTGCTGCATGACCCACTTTGAGATTCCGTTCCCTGTCCCAGGGAGTCAGCCCAACAACCCTGTGTAGGAACCTGATATCTGCTGCTTGTATCCTTGACCTTAATCCTTCGGTTACAACCCAAAGCTCATGACCATAGATGAGGATAGGTGCATAGATTAACCAGTAAGCAGAGAGATTTGTTGGTGGACTAAGCTTTTGCTTCACCACCCTAGATTGGTATAACTACTGCAAAACTGTAGCCTCTGACCAAGTCTTTTTCCATCACTCGTGAACAAAGTCTAAAATTTTTTTTTTTTTTTTTACAATACAGCATTTTCTCAAAGCAGCTTTTCAGATATCTAGACCCCATTAAAGCTACAACTTTAGTGGCAAGGGAAAACTTGATGGGAAAATTTGATGAGGAATGACTTGTACACTGATATAACGTTGTGAATATAATGAATATAAACATTGATGCTGATGCCATGTTAAATAAAAACCTAATGATAATAATGATCGTATGAAAAACACTGCCAGGTTACCTACTTAATCATTGTTGGAAACCAGTCCTAGCTAATTGACTGGTTGTGCAGCAGTTGGTACGAAAAAGGTAGAGTTGCTCCAAAAACTCATTTTCAGTCCCCACCAACGGTTCTTATCAATGTGGAGTTTGACATGTTCTCACTGGGTTTCTTTTGGGTGCTAGGGCGTCCTTCAATCTCCCAAAAAACAGACCAGAGCTCACAATTTATTGTTTGAAAATACACTTAGGTCTGAAAAAATGGAGTGTAGTGATGGACTGGCCCCTTGGCAAGGATGTGTGCGCCCAGTATTGCAGGGACAGGTTCTGGACCCACTGTTGGGCTCACAGTCTAGTTTACCAGCTATCATTCCAGACTCTGCATAACAGCCTGGCTTCATGGGAGGATGCCACTTGACTTAATAACCAACAGATTGTTGTTTTTGCACAGAACCATGGATAGCCAATAAGCGTGTTCCTCACAGATAGAGATGCCTGCGGCCGTCTAAGTTTACAACAAATGTATGCAAAGTCTATACCATGAAATTCTCAGTAATCACCACAGCATGGTTGTACCAAAGCAGCGAACTTGACGGTTAAATAAACCTGATTGTTTTCGGCATTATTCGCTTAACAGAACCTGGTAGAACCTCCTTTGCTGGGAGCTTTCTATAACGTGAATAAATACTAGTGATAATCTGTAACCTCCGTCTCCCCCGAGCGCTCAGCTGAGCTCCAGACAGCGCTCTTAAACCGAGAAGAGGACGAGAAATGCAGGTCTTGACAAGTCGAAGGTGCTGCCAAATGTTTGGGTTGTTTTTCAGAGGCCATCTCTCAGAACTCACTCCCTTCATCTGCTGCAGCTGTGCAGGATCCACACACAAGAACACGGACGCACACACACTTAAATCTTAAATGAAAGGCCTGGATTCAGCCGTCTTCTCCGAAAGTACTGTGCTCTGAACATTTTCCCTGCAGCCGCAGTCGAAATGGCTCACGAACAAAAGTTCTCTAGTTGTGACACTTGAGACAGTGATTTGGTTTATTTAGCTGGATCGAGGCAAAAAAAAGGCTTGAGGAACTGAATTGAGATTTAGGTCTTGTTCACATTCTCAACTTGGAAATCAGGTGAAAGCTGTTGCTTGGCAACACAAGCCCCTCCCCTTCTATATCAAAGCGGCGCAGGCAGCTCACGCATTCCGTTTGATGTGCAGCTCGCGAGTCCTGATGGAGCAGCCTCACTTTTAAAACATGAAGAAAGCCCGAGTCGAAAAATCCCATCAGGGCTTTATGTGAAACAATGAATATTCACCGGCGCTTAAAGGAGCGGTTCAAGGGAAATCCATATGCACATATCGTACACTTGAACACGCTAGGGTGGCTAGGGTGGCTCACACCTTTAGGGTTTGGGTTTGATCCCGAGCTCTACTTTGCACTTTTTTCCCATCATCAGTATCTGGGCACTTCAGTCTCCTCCCACCTTCCTAAAACAAGCCAGGAGGTGGACTCTAAATTACCTCTGTGTGTTGTGTAATGCACTGTGATGGACAGATGTCTTGTCCTGCATGTACTCCAAAATTGGGCTCAGTGTTTCTTGGACAGGTTTCAGATCCACTGTGAAGATAACCTATGTCATGAATATACACTCATCCCAAATGCCATTGATGCTGGTAGTGTTTATGAGAATGGGTCCAGCAATTGTTTGGACCCAGCACAAACGCAGCCTCTACCCATCTCCAGATGAGCCATTCGCAGAGTTATTCAGTCCCAATGCAGTTTTTAGGCTTTTGGTTCACCTGATCTCTTCCCAAAGTTAGTAAGTCTAAATACAATTGATTCATTTGAGCCATTCTCAGAGTCATTTAGTCCCAATGCGATTTTAGCTTATTTAAATCACTTGAACTAATCCCAGAGTCATTGAGTCCCAATGCAGTTTTGTGGCATTTGATTCACTTGAACTATTTCCAGAGTTATTCCCGCCCAAGGAGGTTGGGTCCCTTTTTGAGTCTTGGTCCTCCCAAGGTTTCTTCCTATAACACTCAGGGAGTTTTTCCTTGCCACTGTCGCTCTAGGCTTGCTCAATCTGGGATTGGACGTAGTTATTAGGAGATAATCTAAACTTGTAAAGTTGCTTTGAGACAATTGTAAAAAGTGCTATATAAATAGATCTGACTTGACTTGACTTATTCATTTTAAATGCAAATTTTAGGCATTTGATTCATCTGAACAAATTTTAGTTATTCATTTCCAATGTGATTTTAGGATATTTGATTTACCTCAACTATTCTCAGAGTTATGTAGTCACAATGCAGTGATTCACCTGAGCAATTCCCAGGGTTGTTAATTCCGAATGCAATTTTTGTAGTTTTGATTCAATTGAATGATTCTCAGAGTTATTCTTATTCAATGCAATTTCCCCTTATCTTATTGACCTGACCATATCCCAGAATTATTCAGCGCCAAGGCAGTTTCTGGACATTTGATTCACTAGAACTGTTTCCAGAGTTATTCAGTTCCAGTGCATATTTTAGGCATTTGATTCACCTGGACTATTCCCAGTCATTCGTTTCTAATGCGCTTTAAGCTTATTTGATTCACATGACCAAATTATAGTTATTCAGCCCCATTGTTGTTATTGAACATTTGATTCAGCTCAATCATTTTCAGAGTCCTTCAGTCCCAGTGCGATGTTAAGTTATTTGATTCACCCAAACTATTCCCAGAGTTATATAGCCCCAGTGTGATTGTTGAACATTTGATTCCTTTGAACAATTTCCAGAATTATTCGGTTCCAATGCAGATATTAGGCCTTTGATTCACCGGATCTATTCCCAGAGTTATTTATTTCCAGTGGGATTTTAGCTTTTTGAATCACCTGAACAATTCCCAGAATTATTCAGTCCCAAAGCAGTTGTTGAACAGTTTATTCAATTAAACAATTGCCAGAGTTATTCAGTCCAAATGAAATATGTTTGCATTTAATTCACCTGAACAATTAGAAACGTTATGGAGTCCCAATCCAATTTTAACTTATTTGATTCACTTGATTCTTTTGATTGTGATTTTTGTACATGCAGTACGCTTCATTCATTCATTCTTCATTTCCAAAGTGATTTTAGCTTTAGTTTCACCTGAACAAATTTTAGAGTCATACATTTCCAGTGTGACTTTAGCTGACAAACTCCCAGAGTTATTTAGCTCCAATGTGATTGTTGAACATTTGATTCACTTGAACAATTTCCAGAGTTATTCGGTTCCAGTGCAAATTTCAGGCATTTGAATCACCGGATCTGTTCGCAGAGTTGTAGAGTCCCAATTCAGTTGTTGAACATTTGATTCACTTGCACAATTCCTAGAGTTATTCAGTCCATATGTAATATTTTTATAATTTACACTTAATTCACCTGAACAATTCCCAGTTATAGAGACCCAATCCAGTTCTAACTTATTGGTTCACCTGAAAAATTCACAGAATGTTTAATCCCAATGTGATTTTTGGATGTAATTCATGTAATTCACCTGAGCCATTGAATTAACCACTCCCAATGTTTTGTATATGGTTCACACATTCGCAGACCCTTCAGAACCTTTTTGAGGGGAATCCTATAAATGGCTGTCCAGATAAGCCAGCTGCATGAATCATTTTAATGGCTTACACTTTTTAAGAACACTACATTTTACCTTTCAGCTCATAACCGTGTCACACCCTCAGGGGTATTTCTCATGTACTGTATCTTATGCCTAGGAAAGTGCATGTAGTGGAACTGTAAGCTCATTTGAGCTTAGCTACATAATTGGGCCATGGGGAACCTTGTTGTATTTTGGAAGATACATTTACATTTTTGTCGCTTGGGGAATGGTAATTTGCTTGTACAGTAGATTTTTTGACAGGGTAACGCCTATGTGGCCCTAAAATAAATGGTGATAATTATTATCCTGAAGAATTCAGGTGTTTCAACACAGTTCAGTGTACATTATATTTACACTGTTCGTCTCGAATGTGTTCTTAGCTCAACTGTTGCCAAGTTCTTGAAAGCTACAATTGTTGTCCTAGTCTGTGCTTAGCTCTTCCCCTTATTTGAAGGTCATGCACAAATACAGTTACTTAAAAAGAAACGCTGGACAAGGAGTTCACCCTGTGTAATATGTATACCCAAGCAGCACATCAGGATACCCTGTAAATAATTCCTTTGTTCATGTCACAAGGATATAAAACATTATTTAACATTATACTCATTATTATAATATTAATTTTTTCATTCATTCATTTTCTTATCCTTTTAATCCTGGACAGGGTTGCGGTAGAGCCGGTCCCTAGCCGGCGGCACAGGGCGCAAGACCAGAACAACCCTAGACAGGGTACCAATCCATCACAGGGCACATCCATTCATACTCACACTCTAGGGGCACTTTAGAGACACAAGTTAACCTAACATGCATCTCTTTGGACTGTGGGAGGAAACCGGAGTACCCGGAGTAAACCCACGTGGACATGCAGACTCCACACTGAAAGGACTCATTCTGCTCCACCTGGGGATTGAACCCAGGACCTTCTCGCTGTGAGGCGACAGTGCTACCCACATTAAATAAATATATGGCCTAAAATTATTATTCATTATTATATTATAGTGTTAGTCAAGCTATGGCAATTGTAACTATTGAAAGCAAGTGATGTAGACATGATGTAGACACCCCTTCTACTTAGTGACCGCTACTATTTCAGATACACTCTCTGCTAACAGGTTCATAATACAAAGCAAGCAGGTAACCAGAGTTCTCTTCATAGACTATGAAGTATACTGAACCCCTCACTGACTCTCAGGATAAGTTTCATAGTTTCAAACATCAACGTTCTGCTCTAAAGAAAGTCCATACAGCAATAGTTTACCGACTTTGATGGAGAATTTTGATGGCTGGCCTACACAGAACCCTGTCCTTAACCCTGTCACACATATTTGAACTGGAATGGCAGAGTTAATTGTCTAGCATCAGTGCATGACTTCACAGGCATGTTCCAAAACCTAGCGGAAAGCTTCTCGGACGAGAGAAGGCCGTTGAAGCAGAAAATGGACAGCTTATGTTTTTGTACATGTTCACCAAGTTTTGGATAGATATTGTATATAGCATTTTAGGATGCTGAGCACATCATTCCCAGCTCTGTTTGCAGCTTTTATATGGACTTGTTGCTGAGGACCACTCAGGTTTTGCCGGTGGTTGAGTAGTTGCTGGGTTTGTTTTTCTTCTATAGGTGTTGAAAGAGCATTAAAAGGCACTTTTGCACCAGACAGTCCTAGGGACTAATTTGGGAAAAACTATCTTGAGAACCTTTTTTGGTGCTTTTTTTGGTTTGCAGTCGCACCTCCAGTAGGAACGTTGAGGTGACGTAAGCTGAGAGACGGCTGGCGAAGCGACTCAAATCATGTTGTATCTTTTTCATCGCATATAGGCTTGGGAAAGCCTTGAACTTCACTGTCGGTCCATTTGTCTATGCATTTTCCCAGTTTTAGATCGACGATCTGCTGTTTATACGTCTACCATCTAAAAATAATCTAAAAATAGCCACTTGCATCTGGACCTATCACTATACACTTTCGTCCTTACACTTGACTTGCGTCCCGACCATTCGCCGCAAACTTACCTCACTCAGGGTTCCTAGGCGCTGAGAAAAGTACGTATCATGAAGTAGGAGCAAAATGGGCAGATTTTTCTAAGACCTACAAAGAAGTTTCTTTGGTGCAAAAGCGCCTATATTGTAAGCTCCTTAATGTTTGACTATATGAATCAAATTGTCATGGTGTCATGATTTAACTTTATTTATTTATTTTACATTTTCTAGAGCACCCACTTTGGAAAATGCTGCTCTACAGCACCTCTAGTGGTGGAAATAATCATTGGCTAGGTTTAATTCGACACTCATATGTTTTTGCAGTGGTTCCCAAACTTTTTCTGCTTTCTTTTGCAGATAAGAACATTTTCGAGCTGCCCCACACGTACATGTTTTATGCCTCCAAACTCCACGGGAGTTTATTACATTGTAATTCATACAAAACTGCAACTTCTTATTAAACAAAACAAAATAGAGACAAATCACCTTTTCAGCGGAATTATTCCAAGGGACATGCATTATGTATCTTAAACATGCCTCATTCATTTGCCTTGCTGAAAGGCAGTTTCACTACCGACTGTGACTAACAATAACCAACAGACAACAGGGTGAGTTGGCATTACGTCATGCTCCTTGGCATTGCCAGCTCTTACACAGGTTCGCTCCTCTGTGGTTGAAGTCCATTTTCGCAGAGTGAAGTAACCCTGGGTGGAGCATATTGTGGCACAGTGGGCACTCATTAGTGGCTGGCTGTTTTCCAACTCGTGCGCTTGTGCTCGACTGAAAGAAGCTCAAACTGGAGTCTGAGTGCCAGAGCAGAGACTGAGAAATACCCAGGAGGAAGTGGAGGAAACTTTGCTGAGGGACGTTCACATGACTGCAGGCTTGTCCTTCATCCTGTGCGTGGATCTCCTGGAAGGAAACGCGCTACAAAAGCACGACCTCGCTGACCTGCGCTCTCAGACCAAGCCTAACTTTTATGAGTCAGAACGTAATGTTAGAGTTATAATAACAGACAAACGTCCTGGCGCTCTGAATAAATGCTACTCGTGATCCTATAATATCGTTCATTTCAAACACTGGCTTCCAGTGGCAGTTCTGGAAACCACTGTCCGACCTTGCACAGTTCAGAGTTCTCCCTGCCTGAACTTGCCCACCCGTTTAATTATCGTGATGAAGTGGGTGGGTGTGTAACGGCAATGAGTGCATCGCAGTGTGCCAGTCCAGGACTCTTCATGACCTTCGTGGTGACGTGGTAATAGCAAGCTTATTAGTCGTGACTCAGCTTCCAATTCATTTCATTGGAGCATTAAAAGAATAGATTTTTATATACAGTACTGTGCAAAAGTCTTAGGTCATATCTAATTATTTCTTTATTAGATATGTGTGCACTATTAAGAAACAAAATGAATAAGAAATACAGCTTCTGTAAGTTACAATGGCAAGTATTTAGTGTTTCCTCCTCTTACACTTGAGCCATAACAGCATCTGGCAGCTTCATCGGGATGCCAAGTTGAACTGTCTACAGAAGCTTGATCAGGAATGGTCTTTTTGGAAGGATAGCAGCCAAGAACGCAATTGTTCGGAAGGGGAACGGGGTGAAAAGGCTTAGATATGCTAAAGCTCACAAAAATTGCACCCAGGGTGGAACAGAAGTCTGTCACATGTAGGGACATAGTGACACTCTGCTTACAATTCAGTTCAATTCATGCTTCAATTCACTTTTACATTCGATAAAAGACAGTGTAAGCAATGCACATTTTCTTGTATTAGTTTTAAACAAAAAACTTTAGTCCCCTGCAATTAAAATAAATGACTAGAAACAGAGGTTTAACATTGTAAACAAAAAGTTTTATTGTAGCTTCACCATATCTTAAATAACCGAGTGAAAACATTCCTTTTTATTTCTCAACGATAACAATTCAAAATATTGGACTTTTCTTGTATAGAAATTCAAGCAAAATGAATCTTTATTCCCCTCCCATTAAAAGAAATTAGGACTCTCAGTGATGCACATCGTCCTCTGTTTTATGCATTGCGATACATTACACCCCTAATCACCTGGCCCAGCAGGGGTCACTGTTGCAGCTCCAGGGATGAGCGTTGAGTGCTTTATCGTTTGTGTGACCTGGTCGGAAAGCACACCTGGGACTCAGATCAGCATTGTATTTGGCTATCAAATTGCTTCTGCGTCAGCTGAGCAGCTAAAAACAAAGCATTACTGCGTCACCCCAAATCTATTATTGTTGTCTTTGTTTGTTTATTTGCATTTGTTTAGCAGCATCAATGGCCATTTCAGTGGCAGATACACAGGCTTACATTGTGACTAGTCATATACATATACAGTGGTGTGAAAAAGTCTTTGCCCCCTTCCTGATTTCCCTATTTTTTTGCATGTTTTGTCACCACTGATGTGTTTTTCGAAACATCAAAACCAATTTAAATATTAGTCAAAGACAACATAATTAAGGGAGAAAAAAAATCATAACCATGGCTCTATGTGAAAAAAGGATTCCCCACTCCTTGTTAAACATACCTATGGTTTATCACACCTGAGTTTTTCACTGTCTCTAGCCACACCCAGGCCTGATTATGACCACACCTGTTCTCAATCAGGAAACATCACTTAAATAGGACCTGCCTGACAAAGTGAAGTAACCAAAAGATCCTTAAAAGCTACACATCATGCCGAGATCCAAAGAAATACAGGAACAATTGAGAAAGGAAAAATAATTGAGATCTATCAGACGGAAAGGGTTATAAAGCCATTTCTAAAGCTTTGGGACTCCAGCAACCACAATGAAAGCCATTTATCCACAATGGAGAAGACATGGAACAGTGGTGAACCTCCCAGGAGTGGCCGGGGCCGACCAAAATGACCCCAAGGAGCGCAGCGACGACTTCATCCAAGAGGTCACAAAAGACCCCCAACAATCAACATCCAAAGAACTGCAGGCCTCACTTGCCTCAGTTAAGGTCAGTGTTCATGCCTCCACCATAAGAAAGAGACTGGGGCAAAAATGGCCTGCATGGCAGAGTTCCAAGACGAAAACCACTGCTGAGCAAAAAGAAACATTAAAGCTCGTCTCAATTTTTCCAGAATACATCCTGATGATCCCCAGAGACTTTTGGGAAAACATTCTGTGGGACTGACGAGACAAAGTTGAACTCTGTGGAAGGTGGTTGTCCCATTACATCTGGTGTAAAAGTAACACAGCATTTCAGAAAAAGAACATTATAGCAGCAGTAACATATGGTGGTGGTTTTAGGTTTAGGGGTAATAATCACTTTTTTCAACACAAGGCCATGTAAAAACTGCATTTTGTGTTTACTTGTGTTGTCTTTGAGTAATATTTAAATTGGTTTGATGTTCCGACAAACATGCAAAAACATCGGAAATTAAAGGGGGGGGGGGTGTGTTAGTGTCATTAGTTAACCTAGCCAGAGTACCTGGAGAAAACCATGCGGACAACGGGTAAAAACATGCAAACTGCACACAGAAAGAACAGTGGTTACTCCACCTGTGATCGAACCCAGGACCTTCTTGCTATGAGGCGACGACCCATCAACCCACCGAAAGAAAAATTTCAAACTTGGATTCGTCACTCCATAATCCTCTTTTCCACTGATCTCCATTCCAATCTTTATGAGCTTTAGCACATTTTTGCCTTTTCACCCTGTTCCCCTTCTGGAAAAAAGTGGTTTCTTGGCTGCTTCTAAAAAGTCCATTCCTGATCAAGCTTCTTCAGACTGTAGAAGAATCAACTTGGAATATCGATGAAGCTGCCAGATGCTGCTATTTGCTGGAGTGTAAGAAGAAGTCACACTAAATGCTCACCACTGTAGCCTATGGAAGCTGTATTTTATGACTTTTTCAGTTTTCTATACCGCACACACACATTTCCTTTAATTTTGGGTGTATTCCAATGAAGACACTGAGAAATAATTATAGATGGTCGTTATAGCATTGCTAAAACAATAGTATATCTAATTAAATTGTGGCCTAAAACTTTTGCACAGTGCTGTAGTCATGACCCTGACTCAAAGAATGAAAACATTTTGAGCAAGTGCTGGATGCCACAACAATGGTACCACATCTCTTCTCATAAACACAGTGAATACCACCATTTCAGGCCGCAGTTATAACCCTGAGGACACCAACAACTCAAGAAGTTGTGATTAAACAAGCTTCTCTTGATGAAGCCTGGTGACGATGCTGTAATATAATCTTTATTTTCATATACATAAAGCACTGCATGTCCCTCAGTATGCTGCGACCACGTATGCAAGTCCTTTGTTTCCCTTCGTGCGAGTCTGAACAAGCTGTGGATTAGTGCAGAAGGGGAGAGGGGGGTCTGGGTTTCCAAACATTTTCTCCAGATTAGAGAAGGATTTGCAGCCAACTGGCAGCAAATGAAAGGCGCAGAGTTGAAACGTGTCAGAATCAGCTGTTAGCGCTCGCTCCTGCCATGTTTAAGAGATCTGTTTATCCCCTCGTCGCGCTGTTGGCTCTCCTGAAGCTATTGTCTTCTGCCCCAGAAATATCGAGTTCTGTTATGCTAAGCGTGCATTGTAACGTCGACGCAGACGGCGAGATGGCTGCTGTCTCTAGGTGCTTATTATTTAGTCGTAAATCCCAGCGTGACTTTATATAAATAATTAAAGTCCATTATACATAATTATGGTTTGGGGTATTCAATTTGTAATAGATTGTTTTGGGTCTGCAGTAGATCTGCGAGAAGTTTTGGAAACAGCATTTGTTTTATTTCGTGCCAGTGCTGGGGAGCATTCCCACACTGAGTGCTAGTGTCACTTAGCTCGTAGCTATTTGACGAGAGGATGCGGTAGCCGCGGGGAAAGGCGCACATATGGAGATCGTATCCAAACTCCACACAAAGAGCCTTCTAATGCCGAATCTCGCCCCAGTTTCCAGGCTTCGGGGTCAAATGTTTTGGTTAGGAGGTGAGGCTGTTCGTTCTGGCCACCTTTTGTGACCTTGGCTAATAATAAACACCTGTGAGAAAGAGGAGGGAGTGGAGTGTTTTTGTCTGACGATTTGTTAAACAGATGGGTAAACAACCCAAACGTCTCCATTTGGCTCTCCCAGTCAACCCTTCGAAATCCGAAGAACGGCTACCAACATAAACAGTGTGTCCAAACAGTTGAGCACAAATGGTTGGAACGGTTTCCATACCGGTTCTGTTAATTTGAAGTTCTGTGCCTTTGAACTTAGCTGCTGTTTCTCAGCTCCTTGGACCACAGTTGCAAGTTTACAATCCCTTTGGAATTAACTGAGTATTGTTTTACATGTACATGGTTAACTTTTAGCAGGCTCCATTATCCAGAGTGACTGATACAACTCGCACAATCTAGGGTTTCAATCCAAGCAATGAAGGGCTGATGGATATTTCAGGACAATGGTGTCTGTGAAATGTTAAATGTGAATGTTAAGGACCTTGATCAAGCAACTTGACAGTCCTGAGGTTTGAACCCTTAACGTTTTGGTCAATAGTCCAGTAACTTAACCACTGAGCCATCATAGAGCGATAATATGGATTAGACAAACACATCCTGCCTGAACTAGCAATACTTTAATTGTAAGTTTCATGTTGGATTTACCTACTTAAAGGTTTAAAGAGCTTAAAAGGTGATGCTGCATTGCCTGTTCTGGACATTAGCGTTTCTTCAAGTGGACTCATTGCCTCTTGGTTGTGTGCAGCCAGTGAGGTATGTTTATTTATGTTTATTTTCCATTGTGAGCGGTTATGTTTTGGTTCTACAATCTGTGCTTATAACTGAAGGACCACAGTGTTGTGTATTAACTGGAGAGTGTGATTTGTAAACAGTTTATTTTTCGGATGCTGTGTAGATGGTAGCGTTGAAATGACATTAATCTAAGGATACCTCAGTGGGAGAAGAAATATTGTTGACGTTAGTATTTGAGACATTCTAGCGAATGGCTGCCATTTCCTTGTGGTAATTCTTAAAAAATGAACTTCATCTTCTATAGTTTTTCCAACACTGAATCTAACAACGTGCTTATTTAACTATTCATAAGGAGTATTGGTCTATCTCAGGCAACTTTATTTTATTTTATTTTTTCTCCTGTTCCTGGTTCTTTTTATATGATCAACAGGACTGAGTTTTCAGCACAGAATTAGTAAGTACTTAAAATGTAACCACATGGCGTCCATACTAATAGCATTAGGACGCCGAGCAAATTGTAATAGTTACCAAAAATGTGTGTTTTTCCAATAAACAAATAACATGTTAAAATAATTTTAGTAACAGGATAGTCAGTAATAAGACAGGACTTACGTTTGGTCTTACCATGATCGTCAGAAGATCCAGATCATAACAGCTTCCTGTTGATCATGTGACTTGTGGGATGTTAATAACCTGGGGACATGACTAAAGTGTGTATTTTAAAGCAAATTATTATGGATTTCTTATGAAAAAATATTTAAGGCATAGACGGGATATGAAGTGACACAACAATGCAACAAACCCAGGATTATTAAGGATTTTAATCATTATATTTCATTGTAAAATGTAATTTGAGACTTAGTTTTCAGTGACCGAGGTAGTTTTTACTAATGTTTTAAATCGTATATTTTAAATTTGCAGTTGCATCACTGGGCAGGACACTTTGCTTAATAATAAAATGTTTTACAGTTAATTATGGTAATTACCTATACATGTAGCGTCTCAGGGACAGAAATGGCACCCACTCAGTGGAATGGCTCATTTATTGCCAAAATCCTGACGGTTGCTCAATTTTTATTTCATCTATACAAGTATTTTGTTTCATTCTTGTGTTCTTTGCTTCCAGGACCAAAGCTCGGAAAATTCAATGAAATTCAATAATATTTTTATTGCCTCTGTGTTATACATAAGGTGTAGCAATTGTTTCTTTAATTAAGTTCAGAGCCAGAGGTGGGAGGCTTGTAGTAGGAGGTGCTGAACTGCTTAGCTGAATGGATGTTGTGATTGATGGGTGAATAGTGGAGTCCAGACTCAGCAGGGAGACTCCACTCTGTCTCTGCCTCTCGACCCGTAGCTCTCTCCTCTTTCTCTCCCGTGGATGAATGTGTGCTCTGAACAACTGGAGAATTCCAGGAAGGGAAGGACATGCACGCTGTTCTGCTCTGCATCTGAACTTCCCTCCATTCAAGTCCACAGGCTCAAATTAAACTGTGCACTCGGTTCACTTTCTGATGCATAACACAGACGATAGACAGTTTAGCAACCTGCCTTACACATGTCACGTGCAATATTACCTCATAACTAATTATTCCTTTTTCATGTAATAATGTTTCTTCACTACGGTCAGGCTTCTGAGTGGAGAAACATTAACGCATCAGCTTTTCACCAGTGGGAGGAGTCCTTACTCCCCTATCAATGAGAGCACTAGCCAAACTCATGTTTATGAAAGGGCGAATTAACGCCCTTGATCTGCCTAACGCTAATAAATGAGTTTAAAAAGAGTTGCTGAATCATTAAGTGGGAATTTCCAGCAAATAGGAGGAAATGGGCTCAAAAGCTTATCTGTGCAGCACTGTGCAGAAGTCTTAGGCCAACACTGGATTAGACACCATTGTTGTAGCAACGGTATAATGACCATATATAACGAAGTCTCAATCTCTTAATGAGAATACAACTAGATAATACAGGAAATTTGCGTGCAGTATTAAAAACTGGAAGGAAATCAGATAAAACAGCTTCTGGAGCTCCAGCATCTGGACTTTTTAGAAGGGTAGCAGCCAGGAAACATACGGTCATTATACCATTGATAAAACAATACATCTATTGGTGGCCTAAGACTTTTGCACAGTACTGTAAATTAAATGATACTATCTGAATTCCTGATTTCTGAATTACCAGTATAACATAAGGGGTATTTTAATCCCCTAAGCTGCTCTAATAAGTCGAAAATTCAACCTGAGACATTAAAGTTCACACAAATTGATTGCATATGGGCATAGTGTAGCAGACCTAGACGCTGTGTTGAACAACTTTTGGCCTTTACCTACATGCTTCACTTCCCACCTATCAGTGAATAACCCAAACTTTTACTTAGGTTTAGGAACGTCAGTCATAAAGTTCAATGTTATGCTGAAGTAGTTTTGATTTGGAATGAGGTAGGAATTTTCCCAAAATAAATAACTGAAATTGGTCCTGCTGTATGAATATTCACAAACCATTTATTCATATTTTGTTTGTAAGTGTACGTTTACATAAATTATACATTTGGTCAGTCTAATTATTGGCGTCCTCCAAAAAAAAAAAAAAAACACCCAAAAAAGCAGCTCAATCCAGCATCCTAAAAGGATTCCTCAAGTATCCCTAGTGCATCTAATGCAACTTTGTGTAGACAGACACATACAATCCAAGCAATTGTGGGTTAAGGGCTTTGCTTACGGACCCAGCAGTGGCAGCTTGGCAGAGTTGGGATTTGAACCCTGGATCTTTTGGTCCATAGTCCAGTACTTTAACCACTAGACTACCACAGTCCTACTTATATTCCTGAGATAATTTTTACATTTGTGACAAGGTAGAGTGGATACCAAGGTCCCTGTTTGTAAGAAATCTTTAATTTGTGTGCTTTTTAATCAATAATAATTAAGCTAAAAGAAATATCAGGCCATACTTACTGTAAGAAATGACAATCATTTAGGAAAAAAGACAGAAGATGTGAAAGTTTCAACAAGTGCGTCGCCCTAAACCATCAAACGCTACAGTAAAACCGGCTCTTAAGAGGATCGCCCTAGGAGTGGAAGAGCATGTGCTTCGTCTGCTGCAGATGACGAGCACATTAGAGTCATTATCTTAAGAAATCACCAGTTAACAGCACCACGGATTACAGCAGAAATAAATGCTTCATGGAGCTCTAGCAGCAAACACATCTCAACAGCAAACGGTCGATTTGTTTTACTGTATTGCCTCTGAGTTAATCTCTGCAAGTGCAAATTGAACAAAATGGCTAAAATTCAGAAAGTGTTCAAAATGTGAGTGGTAAAGTAACAACAATAATCCAAATAGGGTCAAAAAAGAGCATGCTAGTTTAAAAATAATGCATTTATTAATTCAATTGAAAAATTCTCTTTGGATCCTTTCACAAATAGAGATTGTGGACAGAGGTAAATGTGATGAGGTGGCTCTCAGTAGAACCTTTTATTTTAGCTCGAAGGAATGTCAGGGTCAAAAATATATGTTACTAACAATGAACCCATCAATTAGCTTGATAACATCTGTGTGATTTCTGGTGCTTACATTCTTTCTTTCACTTTAGGAAACAGCATTTTGCCTGAACTTTGCTTTAAATGCGTAATGTCATGCATGTACAGTTGGAGTGGGTGAGCGGATGGCTCTGCAGTTCCAGTGTAAAGGACAGTATTTAACATGTGAATGATGAACCCTTTTAAGAGCTGTCCTGGAACCCATTGGTTTGCAAATCACCCTCTAGCGCCTGATCCCTCGGGGTAATCCGGGCCAGAGCAACACCTTCTCAGTATTTATCAGCAAGGCTGCCAATCATTACGAAGCACTTGGCAATACAAAGTGAACAAAGAGCTGAGCTCACCTACTTAATAATGACTTAATAGGCTGTGTGTAACTAACAATTATATTTTGCACCACATCTAAACCAACTGGACCTGATTCCACAAAAAGCCTGGAAAGTCATTAAGCTTTGCCTCAATTATATACCTAGTGAGAGTGTACATATCACACTCTCACTCAAGAAAACACCAGTGGTTCTTTATGGGCAGTGGTGGCAGTTTGGGTTCTTCAGATCTGCTTGGATTAGACCTTCTGAGATTGTTTTATTTGCATGTCACTCTGGATAAAGGTGTCTGCTCAGTGCTGTATATGTTGGTGTACGTTGGCTGTATAGTTTGGGCACTTTTCCAGTTCATCTATTACTGTTTTTGAAGTGTTTCAAAACCTTTTTGGCCCCAGTGGGGTCTGCAGTTGAGTGCTTAAAATTGGGATGTCTCCTCTTTTTTTGTTTTCAACCACACAAACAAGAATGCAAGGTCTTCTGAGCTGTGTAATTTGAGTAGGTACCATCTATGGGAGTTAAAAATGCAGACAGGAGTGTTCAAGCTGTCATGTTAATGTAGGGGAGCGTATAATGAAAGAGATCATTGTATTAACCTTCGCTTCCATAGAAGGTGTATAGCTGTCTTGAAGCAGCTAAGACCCTCCCCCAGCACTTGGTTCACCTTCTGTGGTCTCACTTCTGTGTTTGCAAACATTTGTGGAATCTGTACAATTGAATAAATAAAGTGCAATCACACTGCCTTAATAAAAAAGTTAACTCATTTTTTCAAAGGCTCAAATGCTGCCTCAGCAAAGGCTGCTTCGGATCTGATTCTGTTTCAGGACTGTATTGTTGTTTATTCTTATGTCTTCTTATATTATGGATACATCTTGCGAGATGTTGCTTTTTATTGGACGTTTTTTAATCTGAGAACTTTGGTCGTTGGAGTCATGTGGTAAAGATATTTTAAACTTTTATTAACAGAAGGTTGAGTTGATCATAGGCTTCTATTAAAAGTGTGTTTTGCATCCATTCTTATCTCAGGACACCGACTTGTCCCAATGCTTGTACATGGTATTTACTCATTTGCTACAGATGTGTTGGATGTGTTGCTACTAATATGGGTGGCAAAGACCAGCATATGCGGTGTGTTGTACATTAGTATGCTTGTCAACCGGCAAGACTATAGAAGGTTCATGTTATATGTTGGTTCAGATTGCTTCATACTGGTTAGTGCTGCTTTGGTGGTGGGTTTTCTTTATAAGTCTTGGTGGTAAAGCTGGTTGACCAGCATACCAGTGTCCAAAATACGACATATGCTGCTCTTTAGTGTTTTTCCTTAGCATGGAAGTCAATGGAGGCTCAGTGGTTAAGCATCTGAACTAGTTTGGTATATTATTAATTTACTTACATCAGCATGGATGGCTATACTTGACAGAAACAAGAATACATTAATACTAAGCAGACACATTCACACCTGGGGGCAATTTAGAGTGACCAATTGACCTAAAGAACATCTTTGGAACGTAGAAGGAAACCAGAGTACCTGGAGTAAACCCACACGGTCTCGGGGAGGACTACACCAAGGTCAGGATTCGAACCAGGGCTCTCTGGAGTTGCTTGCGGCACCACGTCACCCTTCTGGATTTGTAATCAGAAGGTTGTGAGGTCAAATCCTACCTCTGTCAAGCTTCTCCTGTGGCAATTACCATTTACTGTTCGAATCAGTTGTGATCATGTGCTAAATGCTTAGGGAAAGCAGCCAACAAAAACATCAGAAACACCATTCATATGGATTCCAGGAGTAAAAATCCACTTGACTGAACTCAGTAATATTAAAATTAGTGACCAAAAGTTTACATATAAGCTTGATGTTTGCCCTTACGTTTAGGGCTGGTGAATTTCATACAAAGCTCAGCTGGACTTTGCTTAGTCAGCAAGAAACGTATGCAGCACACACGTGTGTTTGATTTAGTGTATTGCTTCACGATTGAACAGATATGAAGCATTTAATCCTGGGGCTCAGAAAAATGTGTTTTATTGAGGCTTTGCAATCATTTCTATCTGTAAACGGTCACTTATAGAGACGCTTCAGGAGCCGATATGAAGAGCTGAGAAAAGTTGTAGTGAACGAACCAAAACAGACGCGACCAAGTCTTTCCGAAAGACTCTTTATAATTACAAACTAGGCTACATGAACCGAACAATTTGTCACGGCTGCACGAAATCGAGATGCTTACATAAAACAGTGTTATATGTCTGTAAAACTAAACAAAACGACTGTTCGTTTATCTGGGATTAACGTAGACCTGTTGGAATCGTCCCCCCTGTTTGCGCGTCACTTGGTTTGTTCCGCTGGATTGGCTCGACCTGAGCGCAGCAGTGAAGCGGAATGGCTCAGAGGTGCGCGTGAGGAGGCGCGCGCTCAACGTAACACTATCATTAAAACAATTTCTACACTATTCTAATTTCGGGAACTCGGACCTCTGCGGTACTGAAGCCTTAAGCGACGAGGATTTACCCGAACTGAGGATTTTACCAACAACTGATGCCTGTTCGTTTGTGTGTTGGATCTTGAGCTCTTTAGACCCAGGATCATGACCGAGAGTCTCCAAGTCTGGATGGAGTGACAAGGTAAGAACAATTGCAAAAATAACCTGGGATGGACAGACAATGGGAGCACCGGCTGCAAAATGCGTGGCCACCCTTGGTGAATCATAAGTTAGTTATCAAACTTTTAAAAGTTGTCAGCATCGGGAGGGAATAGACTAAGACTTTAAAAACTGCAGTGGTTCCTCTGGAAACGTTTGCACAATGAAAAACTTTGCTTTTCAGTAGGGTTTAAGTTTTAGAACGGTTTCCATCAAAGAAGTTTATTTTCTTGTGACGTGTTGTTATTTCGAGCGTCAGCACATGTAAGTTGACCAGAGGTGCCCAAACTTTTGCGCAGGACATATTTCTTACTGGGTTTATCAGATGTACTAAAGGACGTCAAACCCATATTGGCAAGCAGCATTTCTTACAGGTGCTTTTGTGCTTCTTTAAGTTGCTTTTGTGTATAATAAGAGCCAAACATCATATAATTTAACCGGGGTGACAAAATGTTGCTTGACTTTTGCGGGACTGTGGTGGCCTAGCGGTTAAGTTACTGGACTATGAACCAGAAGGACCAAGGTTCGAATCCCACTTCTTCATAATCCCTACTGGGTTCTTGATCAAGATCCTTAACGCACAATTGCTTGGGTTGTATCAGTTGTAAGTCACTCTGGTTTTGGGTGTCTGCTAAAATGTGTAAATGCATAAGCCTGCAGTACTAAATAAATTTATTGATGATGTTGGATATAAGATGCTAAGCCAACACAGGTATGCCACTTTACTTTTAATGTTCTCTTAAGCTCTTTTCATTAATAACAATAAGGACAAAACATGAAACGTGCCAACATGTGCCCAAACTTTTGCTTTTAGTGGCTTTTATGCGTCTTCTGTCATTCAGATTGGCTGTAAGATGTTTCTCATAAGCTTTATGCATGGCTTCCTTTGATTAACTCCAAACTTTGACACACTAAATGTGCTTCTCGACTCCTTCAACCCAAACTGACTCACTGGTAGAACTGGTGTTTGTTTTCCTCTCAGTGATTACACCGGTTCTTTTATCAGGCCTAAACCAACAGCAGCTGGCACCCCTGATAAGATGTGTCATGTTCTCTGGGACTTGTTCCGTCACCAAACCAGTCTGCAGGTCCGGTGTTGTTGCTTTGAGTCATGTTCCAGCGGATCACAGATCAGCCAGAGCCCTGTCGACATCAGGCCTTGGTTTTATTTCTCGATCCTGATGTACTGAGTACAGA
The DNA here is from genome assembly GCA_025084515.1 of Ancistrus triradiatus. Classification (NCBI taxonomy): domain Eukaryota; kingdom Metazoa; phylum Chordata; class Actinopteri; order Siluriformes; family Loricariidae; genus Ancistrus; species Ancistrus triradiatus. The sequence goes on along the minus strand of JAJAGP010003364.1, from coordinate 13,659 downwards.
ATAGTTATGACATTAGGTTATGTTTGTCTCAGAACTCTGCAGATGCATCTTACATTAGGATGACCGTCCTCCCCATTTTCAGTCCTGAGGGTTCTCAGACTCGTAGACGGAGTTAGTTTGTCATTTATTGGGTGTTTGATCAGTAGGCATTGTACCTGTTGAGACTACTGGTGTTAAGGCTTGGAATATTAGAGGATTATGATACCAGTGCATATTATATTGCATATTGTTGTGGTCAGGGATGCGTTCTTTTAGCTGTTTTGTGGAGCGAGATGCATTTGAATATTTGTCTGTATGTTTGTCTGCCTGTCAGTCAGTCATTAGAGCTTCATTCCTCTCCTTTCTGTCTGTCTGAACATCTGTCCACCTTTGTATCCATTTATCTATCTGTATATGATAGAAATGTCAGATTGTCTCAGACAGTTATGTAAAATATTACAGGTGTGGTCTGATTAGTCACCGAGTCTTGCCACAAGGGGGCAAAAGACTCTCAGTGGTACACTTTTGGGTAGTGTACCTCTTGATGAAAGATTGTTGACTGCTAGACATGCCTCTACGATGCACACGAAGACAGTTTGGCCAGTTGACAGTCTTTGAGAGGGGCATGTCATTGGACTGAGAGAAGCAGGATGCCCATTTTGAGGAATTGCCCACCATCTAGGCTGTTCTGATCTAGCTGTTAGGAGGTTTTTGCTAGCAGTGTTTCCATGAGGGCACACACACACAGTGAACAGGCTCCGGACGGCCCAGACAGACCACCAGTAGAGAGGATCGTTTTCAGTTGTGTCATGAACGAGATACCTGGACTGCTATGTACTGGAACCATATCGTCTTTAGCTACGAATCCAGGTTCTGTTTTGGATCCGCTGTTGGTCTGGTTTCAAGTATGGAGGCCTTGTGGTGAGCACTTCAATCCTGCCTTTGCTATCCCAGCTTCCCCAACACACTGTCCCAACTGCTGTTGTGATGATCTGCGGAGCCACGGCATAGGACAGTTGTTCATTCCTAGTAGTGGTAGAAGGGACACTAACAGATCAGCGATATGTGCAGGACACCATGCTGCCACATGTTGATGCTCATGGCAGGGCTTCCAACTGGCATTTTTCAGCAGGAAATGGGGGTTTTCCAGGAGTATCTCTGCCATATCGCAACACTTACCTGGCCTGCTCGGTTGCCAGATTTGGCGGAAATCAAGCATTTATCGGACCATCTAGGACTCCAGCTTCAGCAACCTACGAGCGTGGAGGATCTACAGGCCCAACTGCAATATCTGTTGGAAAAATGTGTGACAGGATACCTTACGGAACCTGTACGCCACCATGCCCATCTGTATTTCATTTTGTATCCAGGCTAGAGACAGTCCAACATGGTACTAGAGCCTCCTGATCACTTACTGTACATGTATCATCATTACATTCAAACATATAAAGTTTCATTCTGGATGAGTTATTTTTTTTGTCAATGAGTGTATTTTTTCTCGCTAACATTTTGTGTTTTTTTTTTTTCTTTTTTTTTCAAGTAACCTGTAACTTGTCCCATATTCTTCTAAACGGTTCATTAATCAGTGGTACTGATGTTTTGTATGAAGTTTAGCGAGACCAAAAACTTCTAGCCTGGGTGAATGTAGGCAATATGTGCTTACAGTGGGCTTTGTTAGGATGTTACTTACGACAGTATGTAGTACAAATGTTTTCATCCTGAATAGGAAGCGCACACAAGACAAACAGGCAAAAGTTTCACCTTGGATCTAAAAGTGACGTTTGCTCTTAAGATTAGGGCTGATGAATTCAAACAGTGCTCAGTCCAACTTTGCCCAGTCAGCAAAATACCTCATTCTTCAGTAAGCACATGTGTTTGATTTAGAGCTTGTAGGCTCCATGTGATCAGATGATAAAAGCTCTGAAGTATTTCATCTTTGGCTTCTCTAGGAAATGTTGAGAAAAAGAGTAGCAATAATCCCTTAATTTCTCTACCGATCCCATTTGTTCCACGTCTGGAACAAAAATGCTACCGATGGCGAGACTGATCTGATTTTAAGATCTTAAGAGTCAACAAGCCAGTTCCTTATAGGTGAGATTTACAAGTACAGGAGCGTGGTATCCCACATTTTAAGGTTCAAGGCTGGATCAGAAGAATGAGGTAGGGGTTTGTGATAGGTGTCATCTACGATAATATCTTCATTGTTCTATACTGCGTTTCAGAGTCTTCACAAAGTGTTTAATAACTGTTTTCCTGCCTTTAATTCTGTATTAATTGCCAGATCCAACGAGAAAAATAGCTAAAGTCAATAGGAAAAGAGGCCAAATAAAGCCAAGTCTTTATAATAAGCAGACCTGGCAACCGTGGGAAAAGGCTCATGCACATGCGCAGACTGAAAACACTGTCTATAATCGGGTAATTGGTATACATGCTATGAGTAATCTGATTCCTGGGGTAAAATTCAGCTAATCTGATTTCTAGATGGGAGTATGCTGTATACATGACCACATAAATAACCAGATAACTGCAGAAATCCGACTGACTGGATTGTTAAGTGCATGTGAACGCACTCAGTGCTGTAACCCTGGGTGGAAAGAAGTAAGGGTAGGAGGAAGAAACCTTGGGGGAGGAACCAGGACTCATTAGGGAGTGTCCCTTCTCATTAGGCCAAGAGTTACAGAAACTTCTATTGTCAAAACTTGTTGAGTCAGCACCTTAAAAATTTGGTAACTACAGCCAAAATTCAAATGCCAATATAAACCTTTGATTTTAACCAGGAATGGATTTAATGTGGTAAAACACAGGGCACTTGTTCTAGGGCGCAGACCAAAGGCCAATAAAGGCCCAATACTCTGCTATTGGTATTTGTTGTGTGGGGGCAACCCTAGACCTTCCAAAAACTTGGATCATACAGTACTGGGCAAAAGTCTCAGACGTTCTGTATTTTTCATTTTATATTCTGCTTTTTCTTTATTTAAGTTTTAATGGTCACTACACTTTGTAGTTCTACAATTGCAGACTGTAGTCCTGTAAATCTGCTTCTCTCAATACTTTGTCCTTTTTACTCTGTTCGCTAATGGTCAGGACCCCCACAGGACTACCACAGCAGTGCTGCTGGAGTATTTATACACTCTTCACTGACTGTCCACTTTATTAGACACATCTACCATCATATCATATCATATGTTGTTGCAGTTTGTGTTAGGCATCCTCAAATCCTTCATCAGTGCTCACATCAGATGCTGGTGGCTGGACGTTTTTGGTTGGTGGACTGTTTTCAGTCTAGCTGTGACACTGAGGTGGTTTGAAACTCCAGCAGCACTGCTGTGTCTAATACAGTGCGAGAATGATCCTCCACCCAAATATTACTTGATCTGTGCTGGTCCTGTGGGGGTCCTGAGCATTAGAGAATAGAGTAAAGGGATGTAAAGAAACATATGGACTACAGTTTGTAATTAGAACTCCAAAGTACAGTGAGCACTAAAACCTAAATAAAAAATAAAAAATATGGAATGCTTAAAAACGTTTCCTCAGTACTGTAACTGCGGATGAGACGTGGTACTGGAGTTCAAACCTGAGGAGTGGGCAGCCGGACACAGATGGAACCAAATGTAGCGTGGGGTCCGTACCGTTGTGAAGTGACACGGTCATAAACTGGGATAACTATCCAGTGCAGCAGGACATATTTGCTCTTAAGCGATCAAACCCTGTGCTCTGCACCCTGCAGGACTGGTGTGCAAGCTGACTGAGACAAACCTGATCTTGCCAGAGGTGCGATACGAATGAGGGAAGGTCAGCATGGGTACCAGTGCGGAACCTGCTGAGCCACTTTGGTTTGTATCCCACCTCTGGCGAGATGATGATTGCCTCTCAGATTGCATGTTGGTCCTACTGAGAATTACCCAGTACCAACTGGGTCAATACTTCTCTATATCACTTCTGTAAGTTCTGCCATTGTTGGGTCCTCCAACATTACATCTTAACTAGGGCTGCTCTAAAACATCGATACAGCAGTATACTGTGTTATTTATTTGCATTATGTACTACATTCATCTTCAGCTCAAACTATCGATTTTTAAAGGGTTTGAAATGGGGTGTAGACTACAGTCTCCACTCCTGTACAGTGTTTTGACTCAATTTGTCCACTGAATTATCAGTGGACCTAGCGGTTAAGGTACTGGATTATAGACCAAAAGGTCCAGGGTTCAAATCCCACCTCTGCTACTGTTGGGTCCTTGAGCAAGGCCCTTAACCCACAATTGCTTGGATTGTAAGACTGTACCAATTGTAAATTGTTCTGGATGAGGGCGTCTGCTAAATGCTGTAAATGTAGCTATGGTCAACCACAGAGTTGTTAAGATGGCTTGGATCGTACACTGTAACTTGTATTTCATCTTTTTTTATATTTTTAGTGAACTATGTGGAATATCGCAACATATCGTCATATAATCGTATCGTGAAGTCCTTTCCAATATTCACCACTAATCTTAACTGTAAATCACTTTGGAATACAAAATCTTCTGAGTGCTGTAATTTTGTTCTTCGTTTTGTAGCTTGTGTTTCGAAGAATGCGAGACTCGGAAAAGACACACTTGTAATGCAGTTAAAAGGAGTCCTGGCTCCTTCTCAGTACTGTTGCTCGGACGGTGCAGTCGTTCAGGGGAGTGCATTGTTGCCTAGCAGGAAATAGATTATTGGAGTGTTTGGAGAGCTACCTAGAAACCGGCCCCTTTATTTGTGGCAGGAAGCCAAGCTCAAGCTCTTCTGTGAAGCTTAAAGTGGCTTCATGTCGTTACCAGGTTAATGAAAACATTATCAGCCGCTTTGCTGCACGTGGCCCTTTTTATTTAAAGTTCTGCTAAAGCTTCGCCGGTCTGCTTTTGCTGAGATTAAACAGTGATGAACTGAGAGGATTCCTTTCTCTTCTCCAACTCTCATAACTCAGAGGCGTTGCTGTTCCAGGACCATAAATCATTTGGGTAGTGCTACAAGTGAAGTGTGTACATTACTAGAAGCAGCTGGGTATGACCATGGGTGCCATTCTCATCATAATCAGCTGTCGGTCCATGGCGTGGGTCCCCTATTACATACCAAACATAAACTGATTATACCCAGATGATTACCAGCCACAGACTCCCTGCTAAGACAGGAATTGACTTAATGAAATCCCAGCAGAAGCATAATAGACTGATTACTTACATTTAAATCAATGGCCACGCCTTTAAAGAGCACTTTGCCTCTCAGGGTCTTTGCTGACGTTTGCTGAGATGTTAAACACTCTCTGGTATGGGCTGTGGCCGCATCGGTTCCTCACAGGTTATACCGCATCGATTCGGTGCTTCTGCGGAAGGATCAATCAGCAGTCACCGATGTCTGCTTGGAAAAATGAAGTGTCCTGAAGGAGAATTTCCTCTCTGGAAGGAAACCAGCAGACGCCACAGATTTGTTGTCCAGCACATCTCACAGATGCTTGATCAATTGAGATCTGGGGAATTTGGAGGCCAGGGCAACACCTTGAATTCTTTGTCATGTTCCTCAAATTATTCTTGAACAATGTTTGCAATGTGACAGAGCACATTAGGGAATACCGTTGGCATGAAGGGGTATATCCAGACTGTAGACCATCTGTTTCTCTACATACGTTGTTCGTCCCTTTCCTCTGTTCTCTAATGGTCAGGACCCCCACAGGACCAGCACAGATCAGGTACTGTTTGGGTGGTGGATCATTCCCAGCACTGCACTGACCCTGGTGCATTTACATTCACTTAATAATCCGATCATAGTCTGATTTCTGCAGTTATCTGATTATTCAAGGGGTCATGTCTTCAGCAATCTGGAAATCTAAGTAATAAATCCGACAGAGAGCTGGTTTTTACACCAATAATTGGATTACTCATAGCATGTATACCAGTAACCCAATTATAATCTGTGTTTTCAGACTGCGCATGTGCACGAGCCTTCCACCACGGTTGCCAGGTCCACTATTCTAAAGACTCTACGCTATTTGGCTTCTTTATCCATTGATTTTTTCTCAATGGATCTGGCAACCCCGGAATTAAACATGCCACGGAATTAAAGGCAGCGAAACGGCTATCAACTCTGAAATGCAGTGTATACTCGAGAAATTGAAGACAGCAGCTCAACTGTTGCTGCACAGCTTGTGTTGGTCATCCTCTCATCCTTCATCAGTTCTCACAGGATGCTGGTGGCTGGACATCTTTGGTAGCACTGGCGTTTGGGTGTTTCAAAACTCCAGCAGCACTGCTGTGTCTGGTCCACTCACACTAGCACAACACCACCGCCCAAATAGTAGCTGATCTGTGCTGGTTCTGTGGGGGTTCTGACCTTTAGAGAACAGAGTAAAGGGGGCAAAAAAGTATGTAGAGGAGCAGATGGGACTACAGTCTGTAATTACAGAACTACAAAGTGCTCCTATAGGGTAAGTGGAGCTGATCAAATGGGCAGTGAGTGCAGAAACAAGGATATTATTTATGGCATTTGTGAGTGTGTGACATTAACACTCCGTTCAGACAGGTCTTGTAGACTTCCCTTGCCTTTTTGCATTTTCATACGCATTATGTCATGAGGTTCAGTTCACTTCCTGTTGGAAGGATGATGTAATTCACTGTACTCGTGCAGTCTGAGCTCCTCCTCGTCTTCTGAACCACCTGATCGGCGAGTTCGTCTAAACAATCGCTCTTCAGTCTCAGTGACAGAGCAGCTGTTTCTCGGCTCGACACCTGATTTGACTCATCAGGTTTATCATTGAGTCTGAGACGGATGTGTCCGGGTCAGGAAAATAAACTGTCTGATTGAAAAGTGCTGCAGGGCAGTTAATAAACCATGAGCTTCGGCGGCGGAGGATCGTCTGTATCGCACAGTAACAATCTAGCAACACGGCATTCGTGAAGTGTGCTGGCTCAAGACGAACGTGAGCTCTGATCTCCTGCGACTGTGGAGGAGTTACTGTGGATTTATATACAGAATAACCTCAGGCTGGGTGTAATGTAACCGGCAACACACAAACCTGATCTGGTTATATAAAGACTGGTTAAGAAAATGAAACGAAAGCGGCTGAATTCATGCCTGATGAGTGTTTATTCGGCACTCCGTCAGTGTGACAGGCTCATACAAAAGCCTTTTATTACCAGATATGCCTTCAAATGATCTTCGCTTTTGCTGCTGAGATGTTACATCTCATTCACAAACGTTTGTGCACAGCTGCTCATATTAGATTTCCTAACTATACCATACCAGTGGGGTTAAAAACCTTAAATATGACATACACTGGCCTTTTTATTAGGTGCATCTTGCAACTGCACCTCCTTTTCCCTTCAGAACTGCCTTCATTCTTCATTGGCTTAGATTCAACAAGGTGCTGGAAACCTTCCTCAGAGATTTAGGTCCATATTGACAAGATAGCATCATGCAGTCGATGCAGATTTGTCAGCCGCATGTCCGTAATGCAAATCTCCCGTTCCACCACATCCCAAAGGTTCTCCATTGTGCTGCAGACAGTTCATACCGGAAGTATGCATTAAACAGCTTAGGAAATGCTTTGAGTATTAAGATTATATTTTTATAGAAAATTGTGAGTAAGGCAAGTAACGTTTTTTGTTAGGAACTGTAACGTGATCACAGAATGACAAGATCTCGTTACAGAAAAAAGTAATCACATTACTGTAACCTGTTAGTCCCAATGCTGATAACACATTGTAGTAGGAAATAAAAATTAAAACGGTTTAACACATGTATTTTTTACTGCCATAAATATTATTCATATCATACTCGGATTTACATATTTTTTAAATTTATATATTTTACTGAATAAGTCTTACAAGTGTTACAGTGGTTGCTTGAAAGTTTGTGAAACCCTTTAGGAATTGTCATATTCTGCATTTTTAAATGTGCCTAAAACATCATCAGATTTCAACCACAAGCCCTAAAAGTAGATAAAGAGAACCCAGTTAAACACATCGACAAAATAGTATCTTGGGGTCATTTAAATTTATTGAGGGAAAATGATCCAATATTACATATTAGTGAGTTGGCAAAGTATGTGACCTCTAGGATTAGCCAGTTTAAGTGAAGGTGAAATTAGAGTCAGATGTTTTGCATCAATGGGGATGACAATTCAGGTGTGGAGTGGGACCCTGTTTTTTAAAGATCAGGGGAATCTATCAAAGTCTTCATTTCACAGCTGTTTGTGGAAGGTTATCATGGCACGGACCACCGGAGATTCTGAGGAGCTTCAGACAAAGAGTTGTTGATGCTCATCAGGATGGAGAAGGTTTACAACACATCTCTAAAGGAGCTTGGATCCAATCCACAGTCAGAAGATTGTGTGCAAATGGAGGAAATCAAGGACCAGGAGTGGGTCGACCAACAAAGATCACTCAAGGAACAAGGCGTTTGTAATGGTTGACGAGGTCACAAACACACCCAAAGGTAACTTCTAAGCCAATGAAGGCCCTTCTATCACATGGCTAATGTTTAATGTTCATGAGTCCACAATCAGAAGAACACTTGAACAACAATGGTGTGAATGGTAGGGCTGCAAGGAGAAAGCCACTGCTCTCCAAAAAGAAACATTGCTGCTGGGTCTGGCAGTTTGCTAAAGATCAACGTGGACGAGCCAGAAGGGCTATTGGAAGAATTGTTTTGTGGATGGATGAGACCAAAATAGGAACTTTTGGTTTAAAAGAAAAGCATTAGGTTTGAAGACGGAAACACTGCATTCACGCTAAGAAACCTTTATCCCATCTGTTGAACATGGTGGTGTAGTATAATGGTTTGACCTGTTTGCTGCATCTGGGCAGGGACGGCTTGCCATCATTGATGGAACAATGAATCCTGAATGATATCAGAGAATTCTAAAGGAAAATGTCAGGACATCTGTCCATGAACTGAATCTCAAGAGAAGGTGGGTCATGCAGCAAGACAGCGACCCTAAGCAAACAAGCCGTTCTACCAAAGAATGGTTACAGAAGAATAAAGTTCATGCTTTGGAATGGCCAAGTCAAAGTCCTGACCTTAATCCAATGGAAATGTTGTGGTAGGACCTGAAGCGAGCAGCTAATGTGAGGAAACCCACCAACATCCCAGAGCTGAAGCTGTTCTGTACAGAGGAATGGGCTAAAAACTTTCAAGCACCATTGTATAAGTAGGAATTACGTGACGGGCTGTGTCAGACACAAGCAGAGATGTGAAATGGAGGAGTCTGTGCTCTGCTTAACCCTACAAGTGCCGTGCCGCGTCACCTGTGTAAACCTAGAAGTGCCAGTCATGTTTATTTCTGTTTAGAATTCCAGTGTGTGTGCTTGTGACTGAAGAACTGGTGTTGTGTATTTCCTGGAGGGACTGATATGTGAGGGTTCGGATGCTGTGTAGATGGTAGCGTTCCACCTCTGAAGCATTTACGTATCGTTTGCCGGCAGTTTCCTTGTGAAAACTCCCTTAAAAAGACAGCATCCATTTCAGGCAGAGTGTTTCTCGGAATGTAATTCAGTTGTTAAGCGGCCCATATTTGCTTATTTGACTCACTCCAGGGTATTAAGTTCAGATCTCAGACTGGAGCGTTTCCACTGACTATCACAAACGCTGTTGAACAAAGCGGCGCCCCCTGGGTTCTGTGTTTGCTTGGTAACGCTGAAGCTCAGCTGCTGCGTCCGCTTAAAGTGCAGCCGGTGCTCACGACAGATTCTCGATCCAGCTGAAGGAATCGGGCTTGCTCGATCCACACTCTTCCCCAGCCCCCGTCACACTGACAGCATCCTTCCCTCTGGCTTTAAATATTCAAATGAGGACCCGATTTGCATCTGTGTGATTCCAGCTGCTCTGCTCTGCCGTCTTTTTTCCTTGAAAAAGAAGCCATTCTTTCTGTTTTCATCCTGCTGTGCGTCCGACCGTAGCCTCAGCGGCCTCGTCGCATCCTTTATTCCCTCAGTCTCCGCTTCAAATTCCCAACGTCCCTCCGCTACTCTTTTGTTGTTTGCTAAAAAGTCACATTTAAAAAAAACCTGCTTTTTCTATATTTGCTTCAGCCCCTTCAAACCTGCGCTCAGACCTCCCCTGACGCCCCTCTCCAGATCCTCCACTTCCCTTTCCATCGTTTACTCGTTGCACCTTCTGTTCTCGGTTTTTCCTTGTAGAACCCGCTCGGGTTCATTGCCGTAACGTTCTGAGTGCTGCACGGAGATCAAAGAGCGAAAAGAGTCATAAATCCACGTCAAGTGGTTATAAAAGGGCCCGTAGAGCTGCTGTGGCTCACGTTTAAAGCAGCTCCTTTTTTGCTGTTTCCAGGCGTTTGAACGCAGCATCAATGCTACGGATTTCTGAGTCTTCCAGGGACGCCGAACAGTGGGGAGTCTCTTCTTGCTTGAAGAAAAGAGCAGCGTGTAGATGAAATTAAAAAGAAAAACGAAAACACACCCAGTTAAAAGCGGATCTCCAAAAGTGGGCGTTTCCTGCCTCTGAGCGTCGAAATAATCTCGGATAATTATTTCAGAGCTTTTGTTTGACCAGAAGCTTTGTGAGGTTTGCCTTCCTTCTGAAGTTTCTTGTTCGTCTCAATCTCACCCCTCGCCTGCAGACAAAAAAAGGCGAAGCATGTGCCTGCCAGATGTGCAGCGGCACGCTGATGTTTATCCCTCATGTGGGCGACACTTTCTAAGCATCACCTGAATTCATACGACTGCTGTGGATGCCAGATTGTGCACGCAGATAAAAGTTCAAAGCGGGTTCATGGAGTTCAACAAGAGCAGCTTGATTAGGGTTTAGAAATGGAATAGGGTTTGAGAACATCACCCTGCAGGTCTGAGATCGGCCGTGGCTCGTGTGGCTGCTGTTCCGACAGGTGGAACGTGGTTTCATGGTTGTCTCGTCTAAACACTGAGGGTTAGGTGAAACAGATGTGTTACGAAAGTGATTATTGTGTGAATACAGGTACATGCTGTGTAATGTCTGTTCGGATGACATCTAACTGCACGTGGTCCCATCAGGTTATTGTGCAGTAATTTCCTTAAAGCATATCCAGTGGTACCTCGGTTCCCCGAAAACAATGAGTACAGAGCAAATTCTTTCCCCATAAGGAATAATGTAAATTGAATGAATGGGTTCTAGACACCCAGAAAATCCCCCTGTATAAGGCATTATATGCATTAATGGAGCTGTATTGTACAGGAGCTCCCTGATTTATGATGGGGATATGTTCAACAAATCCATCATAAGATAAAGGGATCGTGAATTGGGGAGTTTATCGAGTGTTTGGTGTGTCATAGTGGCGACGAGGCTGAAGTTGGCTTCTTATTTGCATTTCCGGTCCACCTTAACTGACTGCAGTTACATTTATGGCACCAGTAGATGGAGATTCCACCTCATGATAAGTAATGATAAGTAAGTTGATGTTTAAAACACTTGCATGAACCTACCATAAGGTGTTGAAAACTCTCAAGTAATTCAGTGAGTATTGGATTGAAAATGCAAAACACTTATTGTGTGTTCTGGAGCATTCATTCCTGTTTTGCTTTCGGTTTCCTTTCGTTTGGCTCTTATAAACTAACCATTTTAGGGCCCCATGGAGACTTGTTTGCAGTACGAATACAGTACTGTCGATGCAAAAATAAAGAAAAACACGAGAAACACAGCAAAGATCTTCACTGAGAGCTATTGTGTATCTGAATCACTGAATCACACGTGAATCGGGTTTCGGCTGAAACGAGTCGCGAGGCTCGACTCATAAGTTTAAGCAAGTGCGCCAAGTACCGAGCCAAGTGACGTGAACCGAGACAAATATTTGTAGTGAAAACGCATCGAAAACCGAATTCAACAAGCTCTGGGTGGTTGAGAACCGAAGTACCACCACATTTTGAGCTGAAAATCAATGTAGTATATTGCAAAAATAAATATCGCGATATATAGCTGTATAGACTTTTTAGCACAGCCCTATCATGGACGTTAAGCAACTCATAAGAGTCACTTAACAAGGTTTAGTCAGTTGCAACTATGTGATAAAGGATTACGGCTATATGTCACGTAACGTTGTGAGAAATTGCGCATTATTTGACCCGGACGTTGCCTGAACACCATATTAAATCAACATATTTAAATTCTACATATTATATAGCAAAGCTGTGTGGGATAACGTATTGTACCGGTATTAAAAAGCCATGATACTGTACTGTTCTTCAGCTGCTTTGTACTACATCCACAACTGTCCAGGGATTCACGCGGGTTTGCGTGCAGAGAATCCAACCTGTGTCTTGTTAGTGTGCTGCTTTATTGACTGAACTCAAATCTGCTTTATTGAGTTGGTTTTGGCTTCAGGACTATAAATATTTATAAAACATTTATAGTATTCTATTGTGTACAGCTGTGTCGGCAAACATCGGTACGACAAACACAACCAGACGTGGTGGCTTAGTTGTTAAGATACTGGACTATGGACCAGAAGGTCCTGGGTTCAAATCCCTCTGTAGCCAAGCTACCACAGTTTGGTCCTTGAGCAAGACCCTTAACCCACAATTTTCTGGACTGTAAGACTGTATCAGTTGCAAGTCACTCTGGATAAGGGTGTCTGTTAACATAACAACTGTTGACATAAATGTAAACATTGAGGATAACTTTAAGGGATGAACAGATCTTACTTCCTGACCTTGTCACTTGGCATTTCAAATGGTGTCTCCCTCTAGAGTCAGAGCTGTTTTGAGTTCTGTGACAGTTTTAACAACCGACTCAATCATGTACGTTTGTCTAAGTGCTAGGTGGCGGCGCTACTGTTTTATCTGCTCTTAAATTAAAGTCTATAATGACATGTTTTCACTGTTCTGATGATGATTTTGGCGGTTCCTGCTCATCTGGTCAGTCAGGGTTGTGAATTTTAGTTTAATCCAAATGATTTTGTCTCACACACCTTCACTTGCTAGACTGGACATTTTAAACTGTGCTTGTTTCACTGGTGAGAGTCTTGAGTCAAAGTTAGCATGTTTGGTACCACAACTTCTACAGTGTCTTATGGTGGGGAAAAAACCTGAAATAAGGTGCATCTGTGTCTTGTTTTGAACCCTGGTCAGAGTCATGCAGGAGGGTCTGGACACGGAATTATGCCAATATATGCATTCAGTGGGCACTTTATTAGTTACAACTGCTTGTTCCTGTTTTCTGTGGACTATGGTAGCTTAGTGGTTAGGATACTGGACTATGGACCAGAAGGTCCTGGGTTCAAATCCCTCTGTAGCCAAGCTACCACAAGTTCGTTCTTGAGCAAGACCCTTAACCCACAATTGTTTGGATTGTAAGACTGTATAATTTGTAATTCGCTCTGGATAAGGGCATCTGCTCAATGCTGTAAATGTCAGCCAATCACATGGCTGCAACTCAATGCATTTAGGCATTTAGACATGATCAAGATGAGCTGCTGAAGGTCAAACAGTGCATCAGAATGGGTAAGAAAGGTGATTTTAAGTGACTTTAAACATGGCATGGTTCTTGGTTCTAGACTCGCTTGTCTGAGTATTTCCGAAACTGCTGATCTACTGGGATTTTCACACATCGCGCCATCTCTAGGGTTTAATTCCTTAAAAAAGTAATACCCAGTGAGTGGCAGTTCTGTGAAATTGGTGGTCAGGTCAGAATTTGGCGTAAACAACATGAAAGCTTGGATCCATCCTGCCTTCTATCAAC